>JAXIVJ010002807.1:0-2500 GCA_036785665.1 Chirona hameri | reverse complement strand
CGAAATGTTTACGATTTGGGCGGAGCGGTTTTATTTCCATCCGAGCAAACGTCACCACTCTATGAGGGGCGGCACGAAGCTGGCTCGGCCCCGGTTCGGCCAGCTAAACTCGCTGTTTTCCGAACCTGTCAACTCGGTAATTGAAATATGTAAATTTCGCTTCTTTCTGAGAGGTTTGCCGTCGATTTCAGGCACGGACGAAGGAGGGGTTTGTGAAAAATGGCGTGTCTCGATATTTTTCATTGACGTTTTCGCGTAGACGAGGCATGTGTATGTCACGTCGGTGTTTTGCGAAAGCAAATAAGCGAATATTCGTGCCGTTCGTGCTTCCAAAATATCGTTGGTGCTGAGATAATAATACAAGGCATATTTTATTAAATGCTCAGTCTTTTTATCCTACGACAAAACAAAAACGTGCTCCTTTATTAGCTCTTGTCTTTTTTAACATCATGTCAGAATCTCCGTCATCGGTTACCTGGCCTACCCTTTTAACAGAATGATAGATGCTGCTACCTTCCCCAGAGACTACCCGTGTCCAGTATTCAAAATTCATACATCTCCACACGAGACCGGCGACAGTACCACCTTCTTCCTCTGCGCTCCATTTCAGCTCGAAAAAGGCGTCGTCACCGCGTCGCGCACCACCTCAGGACTTCCGCCGTAATTGCTCATTACTCCTCAAGATGGCCCGGCCGCTCGGCTCGCGGCGAAATCGGCGCAGCACGGCGCTGCTGCGGCGGAATTAGTGCCACCCCGCCGCGATCGCCGCAGTCCAGAGTATAAATAACGGCGGCGCTGGCGGCGCGGTAGTGACGTGGAATGGCGCGGACAGAGGGTGTCCCCACCTGAGACACGCTGGTTAAATTGGTGCTCCGCGGTCCGACCCATCACGACACCAGAAGAACGGAAATTCCGCCGAGAAGAAAACAGCGAGCGTTTTTTTTTCGGCGGGCTCTAGGAGCAACGCTGACCACCAAGGGAGATGGGGTGGTCTAGCAGGCTGAGATATTATTTCAAGTTCCGTTATGGGATGTGTTTGGGCTTGTTTACGGCGAAATGAAGTTTTATGTTTACTGTTATGGGGCATTAGCCCCGCGTTTGTTGCGATATGAAGTTTTCATAAAGCCTCGCAAGCATCGATCGTTGTGTTGTGTCAACACGGGGTTACACGTTGGTCGATTTATCGCAGTTTTCCCGGAGGTATTATTGCTTACACCTACCATTTCGTCATCACCCCAGCTGTGAGTTTCACACTGGAGTTAACTCGTATAAAAACAAACTTCCCGTGTCGTGCACTTGCCACAAACTGGTGTCAAGCCTCCTGTCAGCGCGATCAACTTTACTGCAAAACTTTGACCCGGGGGACTGCTTTATCACTGCCGGGGACGAGGGATCAGGTCCGCCCCTCCGCCGCCCCTGTCGCTCCCGCCTCCTCCCCCGCCCCCGCCCCCGCCGCCGCCCCCGCCTCCTCCCCGCCGCCCCCGCCCCCGCCTCCTTCCCGCCGCCGCCGCCCCCGCCGCCGCCCCCGCCCCGCCCCGCCGCCCTCGCCTCGCCAATTCCTCTCCCCTTCCCGACAGGCAAGTCAGCCATGAGCTTATTTCGCCCCTCAGGCAGTCCCAGCCGGGTAATAGTGATGGTGTCGATACGGTCCATTCAGTGGCACGTGTGGGGCACGGTCCATGTTGGGAATCAGTGACCCTGGTCCCGTGACAAAGACTTACGCTGAAATAGGTGGGGGACAGAAATTAAGCTGTGGGAGGGATATTTCCACGGTCGTGGATGTGTGGGATATTATGCGACGGTCGTGAATGTGTGGGATATTATGCGAAGATGTCGAAATTATTTTTGCTCTTGTTGAATCCATATTTTAGCCGGTCTTGTGGTTGTGGTTGCTGATATATTATCGTCTACTTACTAGGTGAAGTTCAGTTAATGAGCGTCAGATTCAGTCATGTTACAATTCTGTGACGATGTCAGTTATCACGTAGCATAAACTCAAGGTTATGCCAGTCAAGGATATATTCACTAACTACGGCATGCACAAATAGTAATCATATCCAGCTGCCGCCTTACTACTTGCTATTGGAGTCTGGAGCTAAATTTTCTCCACTTGCATCCAGTGGCGGCGGAACGTAATTTCGGATGGGGGGCAAAGAAACCCAGGGGGCCCCTAGGCCAAAGGCCCCACCAACCCCCCAAAAAAATGCCGCGAAATGGTATCTCCTCGGATTTAGGCCACTATATTTTGCAGGGCCCCTAAATGGTCGCAAAAAAACGTCGGACATGTCCATGTTGAAGTCTCAGGCCTTCCGAAGGCCCCTCAGGCCTACCGAGGGTCCCCCACGGGCCGACTGAGGGCCTTATGTGGGCCTTAGAGGCCCCTCAGGCTGGCTGGGGGAACATCGGGACCCTGGGTCATTGTTTCGGTAAACAAAATCGAACCAACTTCTTGGATGGCCCCTCTTACAAATGTATGGGAGCAGGGCAAAATCATATGTTC
>JAXIVJ010002806.1:35000-103112 GCA_036785665.1 Chirona hameri | reverse complement strand
TGAGATGCGAAAGGCTGTCAATCGTGCTGTCGTGATCGGAGTTATAAGTACCTAATTGTGAGTTGTCAGTGCGTTCTTTCTTGCGTTCTTTTGATCTTAGAAATGTAGTTATTTGTGACTTTGTGATCGATAAACATTAGGTATGATAGCGTCTATATGTTTCGTGCCCTCCCGTCACAACCAATTGTATTGCTTATCCGGTCGGAGCTGCACCGACCAAGCTTCTATAAACATATGCATATACGTAGCTGACTGTTGATCCATAGTAACTATGATGATTTATGAGTAGGCTTGATGATGCAGATTTGTGATGCTGATGTTGATACATGGATCTGTTTACAATAATTAACGGTTTTGTTAATACAATGGTTTTGCACGAAAATGTACTAATTTTTAGTTGCTCAGATTGGGAAGGTTGGCGCGGGTGGTCAGAGTCAGGTCAGAGTGCTCAGATTGGCACGAGTCTTGCAAGTTACGACACGTCTCTGAGCCGGCGCCCGGCGGCGGCCGCCGCCCGCCATGCGTCTACGTCACAACACCCCAAGCAGCGGCGACCGTTACACCTCTCCCAGTGGTGAACGAACTCCTGCAATACGCCCGGCTGAGGCGTCAATCGACACCCCCGCATGAGTATTGCGACACCTCAACATCCCATGCAGCGGTGACGTTACGCCTTTCCCAATGGTAAACGAACTCCCGCAATACGCCCGGCTGAGGCGTTAATCGACACCCCACGCATGAGTATTGCGACACCTCGACACCCCATGCAGCGGTTATCAAGGGTGTTCCGTTAAACCTATACACCCCATACAGCGGCGATCACGGTTGTTCCGGTACACCTCCCTGAGTGCTAAACAAAACACCTTCCAGGCGACGTATTTTAGGTTGTGTGGGCATCACACGGGCTAGGGGTGTTGACACCCTGCGCAGGTGTTGATTTTTTTGTGAGTGTACGTTGTCTGCATGAGCGCGGCGCCGACGAAGGAGCCGGCTACCGCCAGTGACGTGATCCGGTGGTCAACCGAGTTCAAGGTCGAATGGCTCTTGTCCTTACCAAATCGGTAGTCTGCCTACTAAGCTTACATAACCTTCTGGCTTATCCAGTGTAAATATGTGGAAGTGTTGACATCAGGCTCTTGATTTGACGTATCGGGTCAAGTATCTGGTGTTCTTCAAAGGATGTGCCATGGGTGCCAAATAACCTAGGTAGTTGTGGCGCCCGTAAACCCCAATCGTCATCATCATCATCAGAGGATGTGGTTTCCCACCCCTTGAATCTGCTGGTGTAGTGTCTGATGTGTCATTCTGAGGTGCTTTAAAGATCAATATACCCCAGTGTATGGCATTTTCCTCTGATTTGCCTGTGTAAGTGACGAACTTAAACTTGGTTGGTAGGTACAGAAGCGTCACTTTTTTAAGCAATTTGGTAATCTTTAACTAAGATACCTGTCAGTGGACCGCGCTATGCACAGTATGGCAGCATATGGTAACATCATAAAAGTAGCGGCATTGTGCACCACAGCAAAATTCCCATATTTCTTTTGACGGAGCCATTCAACATAACTTAACCTAACCTTAGCTATTAATAATAACAACTTTGTCGTAATAGATTTTGGCGTTGCGCGCCACATAAAAATGTATGTATTTCTTCTGACAAAGCTGTTAAACTTAACTTAACATAACGCATAACCTATTAACAGCTTCATCAGAATACATTTGGAAATTTTGCTGTAGTGCACAATGCTGCTGCATTTCTGATGTTACCATATGACACTGTTACATACCAGGCTGCCATGCTGTGTATAACATGGCGTACCAACAGGTACCTTAGTCAAACAACCAGGAATTTGTAGTGCTAGGGGCAGCCAGTTTTTCCCCACCAGTTTCCCATTCTCATAGGACTAATTATACAATTCTGCTAATCATGGGGCGGAGGGGGGGGGGGGGGGACCAGACTGGTTATTGATTTGACTCTGCAAATTGCGTGCATTGAAGACGATTCAATTCACCACAATATTTTTTTATTCATGAATCGAGATTGAATCAAAACCTGCATGCAATCAAATTTAACGATTCTTAACAATGGAAGTGTGCATGATAAATTGTGCGACTGCAAATACAATGCAGTCCTAGTGGCTATGCACTCCTTTCTACTGACATATTATTGCTATAACAATGTTTTAATGATCATAATTCATATATACCTATGGCTTTTTCAGTTTCCATTTTTATTGATTTGACATAAATACAACACATTTAAATGTTGAATCAAGCGTAAATCGATTACAATATTGTGTTGATTCTTTGAATCGGGAATAATCAATTATCAAATTTGTTATTCATGAATCCAAAGGTGATTTAATCAGCGAAGTTCCAAAATGAATCATGATTAAATTGTTCCCCAAAAGTTAAATCAATAACCAGTCAGGGAGGGGGGCAGAGTCATCCAGTAGGGCCTGGCTTGTAGCCCCCTTCCCTCCAGGCAGGGTCCTGGGATGGTTTTGAAGGCATGGTGCAGAGTGTGAAATTCAGCCCAAAAACTTAACAATAGAGAGTTGAAAATTCAGCCTAAGAAGACCATATGATACACTCAGCAGTCGGTTTGCCAAAACATGAACTCACCCATCAGCCAGGGTCCTACCAAATGTGTGAAAAAGTTATCCTATGTTGGTCAAAGGCAGAATATCTGGCTAGTTTAGTGTCTGCTGTGTTATGTTGAGGTGCTAAAGATGTCTATTTGTATGCAATTTTCCTCTTAACCCTATTTGTAACAGGCTCCTGGCTACCCCTATTTGTAACAAGGCGGGCGGATTCCTCCCCCGGAAATCTCGAGATCTACTAGTCCGATTTTCAAAAATTAAACGGCGTTTGGTTCCCCTCAAAACGATCTACATTTCTAACAAAAAAAACTTTTGATAGGGGGAACAGGGGGGCAAAAACTACAAATTTTAGTGGTATTTGTGATCCAACACAGCTGTCATGTTTATCAACCGATTTTAACACAACCAACGGGAATCGATATATATATATATATATATATATATATTATATATATATATATATATATATATATATATATATATATATTTAATTGGAGATTGATATATGGCGGTGAATTTGGAAAATTCAAAAATCATAGGCGTGTGCAGGTCACTTAATATGGGGGTGAAGTAAATGCGTAATAAAACTTTTTTTAAATAAATACATGGGATGTTATTGTGACATTAGAAAAAACAGCTCTAAGTTATATTTTTGCCATTGCCATAGGCGGTACCAGGTTAGTGAAACAGAGAGGTAAAATAGGACAAAAAATATTAACCGCAGGCAAGTTGCTACCCAGCACTATAAATAAGCTACAGATCGTAGATAGTTCCTTTTTTCATGTTGTACTTCATCATAGGCGTATCCAGGATCCAAACTGGGGAGGCGCAAGACCTTTTGATAAGTATATTATCCGCTATTATGATACTAACTAGTCAACAGTGACTATTTCACTTACAACTTCAATTCACATTGCTTACCCCCCTTTTTACCTGGACTCGCCTATTATCTTATAATCGTTCGTAGAGTATCCTGTGGTGCGTTTTTCATCCGAAAACTGTAGTATGTTATGTCATTGAAGGCCCATGCATCCTAGTTTCCTTGCAGTAATATGACCCCCTTTCTTCCATTCCTGAGCGCGCCTCTGCAAAAAAAAAACGTTATTCCCTCTCCTGGCCTCATATGTGCATATATAATTATAAGCTAACCGTCTATTGCGCCGTAATCGCTGGCATATCGTCATCACCATGCCAGTCACCCCGTTTTCATGTGCCTGAACACGCCACTGCAACTCTATATGTAATACATTATGCAAATAATGGAAGGAGAAGCTATCTTTTACATCTTGATAGCTATTAATTCCTCTTACATCGCTCTATTGGCTTCCCGCCAAGCATGGCATACTTCCTGGAACCCCCCCTTTTTCAAGCCCCTGAAACCGCCCCTACCATGCGAGTTTTATGATATTTCATTAACATAAACTAATTTGCACTTGTTGCAATCACCATAAGCCGAAGTAACTGCTTCATACTTCAGGCAGTTAGGAAGAAATCGTGAAGATTGCATTTCCGTATTATCGCCAAATGTCGACGCCGAACCCTCCCAAAACCGTGCCCTGGAACCGCCTCTGTTCAGGTTAAGAATTCAAAATTTTGACTCCATATGTGAAAATATATTTTGGGAAAAGTCCCAAAATTGCATGGGCCTGGACCCAGTTGTTCTGGAGATATCTGCGAAAAACATGAGGGGGGGGGGGAATCCGCTCCCCTCGTTACAAATAGGGTTAAGTTGCCCATGTATGTGCTAAACTTGAACTTGGTAGGTAGACACAGGAGATCACCCTGTTTGTTACCCCTCCTCCCTTTCCAACAGGACTAATTTTAATCCTGCTAATCTGGGGGAGGGGTGCAGAATGATTCTGAGGGGCCATCTTATTTTTGTATTCTATCTTATTTTTGTGCTTTCAACGCCTGTGTTATTGTTGACAACCTTTGGCTAAGAAACATATTTGCATGCTGGTGCACAATATGACAGCACATTATGATGTTATACTACCATGTGGCAGACGGCAGCATTGCAAAAGCAGAAGCATAGTGCACCAAGGCAACATTTGAATACCTTATTACCGCAAATTGACTCCAGTAGTCGTCGCACCCTTAAACCCCAATCAACAAACAACAAAACCTACGTCTGTCAGTGTCATTTTACTTTGTTTTGGAAAAGTTAGCAAAATTATAGGGGAAAAACTGGTGACAAACTTCGGGCTTCAGAATCCCAACGATGACACACAGCTAGGGTTTCCCAGCCCTGTCAGGTCATGTCAGGTAATTTGAGGTCAGTTACCTCGGTTAACCTGTTGGGGCGCATGACCCCAGTGGAACATATCATTATGTAAAATGGATCCCATCAAATATGGGATCCATTTTACATAATTATATGCTCCACTGGGGTCATGCGCCCCAACAGGTCAACCGAGGTCACTGACCTCAAATTACCTGACATGACCTGACATGACTTTTTTGGAATTTGGTAGTTTCTAGGACTTTTTGAGGGTCGGATTTCAAATCTGGCACCCATTTAGCATAATTATATGTTCATTCGCGATTCTAGCTCGATTAAATTCAATTTATACACATTTACAATTTGGTTGAGTTTTGGGTCATTGACATGACCTTAGAGGTCACCTAATAATCTATGACCTTAAAATCGGGTATCAATGGCTTCCGTTCGTGACAAGCAATACGCTCGTTTTTTAATCGAAGCTCTAGCCCAATTAGGGGCGAAACGCTAAGGGGGATCGTACCCCCTGCACGGTCACGCACTGATCGGACCCTGCACAGGCGAGGGTTAAAGCAAATTGCAAACGCAATTAAGCAAAAATATAAAATGTTATTTTCTTTAAAATGGCAATCTCGGATTTTCGAAATTTTGGGTTTTTGACCCCCAAAATGAACAAAAACTGGTTTTTTTTTTAAATCACCACAAAATAAAATTTTCAAAGATGTTAAAAAAAAATATGTGAGAACAGAGTATGGACAATACTCAAACCAAATTTCAAAGAAATATCTCTATTTTTATTTTTTGACTGATTGATGTAAGTGTAAGAAATTCATGACGTCATTTTTTTAATAACTTTTTTGGACTTTTTTGACCAGGTACGAATACAAAACACCTTTTCTATATTTCTGAGACAAAAATAGTCTAGGAACATGCCTTTTTATTTACATTTATCAATTTGTCATTTTGAGGTTTTCTGACAGAGCAAAATCGCTGTTCTGGTCGTGGTCTATCGAGGTCATTCACTTGACCTGGAAGGTCACTTGTTGACCAGAAACCTAAACATTGCATACTGTTAGATTCCAAACATGACAGGCAACATGTTCGTTCTTACCGCGTTGCTCTATGTTGCTGGGTGTGGAAGTTAACAGGGAGGGGGAGGGGGGGGGGGGGGGGGGGCTTTTTAGGACCCCCCGTAGGGCGAAGGTGAAAAACCTCCCGTAGGGCGAGGGTTAAACATTACCTATTTGCTGATATCACCGAAATGACCGATATGACATCGAAATGACTGATGTGACACCGACATGACTTAAGACATCACCGGATTGACTTTAACCATCACCGAAATTACTAGCAGCACTGATTCTAATATTTACTACATTGGGGCCGCAACGGACAGTGGACACTGACCGTGACAAAGTCTGGCGGGCGGCTGGATGTGGTAATACAAATTAGAATAACACTAGAGGCCGGCAATGCGACCGGGGCATTGCCTTGGGGTCAAAATCGTACGATAATTCCGTAGTTTGGCCCCAGCCGGCCAGGCCACCGCTGACTGGCCGTTGCGGTGACCTCAGACTGTGACGTCACCACAAGCCGCCACTGAGCGGCGCGCCGGCCAGCTCTCAGTGCTGTGCGGCGCAGTATACTGCTGTGCGGCACAGTACTCACGGCCGGCCGGCACCAGCTGACGGCGGAGGCCCGCTCCTTCAAAATGGTAATTTAGTTTTATCCCCATGGAGGGTTTATTTTGCCCCCCTCAGTATCGGCAGCCATTAATGGATTTTGGGCCGCTGTATCGCGCATGTGACCTCCGAGTATCAAGTCGGTGTCACCAACCGTGTGACCTGAGGAGGCGAAAAATAAAAAAGTTTGCGCCAACTTTTTGGCACTTGGGACGTGGCACGTGCCATAGATTGACCCGAAAATGGTACCATCATCTTTGCGACGTTTTGCCGCATCGAACGGTGCCACCGGCGTCGAAATCAGCCCAGCCGTTTGGGCTCCACGTGCTAATATGCTCCGTTGGACAGACACACACACACACACACACACACACACACACACACACACACACACACACACACACACACACACACACACACACACACACACACACACACACACACACACACACAAACAAGCTCCTCCCACTTTCCGAGCGACGGCCCGGTGGAAATCTTCGAACTCAGAAAAAAAACATGTAAACATGTTTCTCTTCTTTCTACGATTTTGAACTAGAGGCCGGTAATGCGATCGGGACATTGCCTTGGGGTCAAAATCGTACGATAATTCCCAGCCGGCCAGGCCGCCGCTGATTGGCCGTTGCGGTGACCTCAGACTGTAACGTCACCACAAGTCGCCACTGGGCGGCGTGCATCAGTGCTGTGCGGCACAATATCCTGCTGTGCGGCACAGTATCCACGGCAGCCCGGCACCAGCTGATGGCGGAAGTCCTCTCCTTCAAAATGGTTATTTGGTTTTACCCCTTGGAGGGTTTATTTTGCCCCCCTCAGGATCGGCAGCCATTAATGGATTTTGGGCCGCTGTATGGTGCACGTGACCTGCGAGTATCAAGTCTGTGTCACCAACCGTCTGACCTGAGGAGGCGAAAAAATAATAAAAAAAAATTTGCGCCAATTGTTTGGCACTTGGCACGTAATACGTTCCATCGATTGACCCGAAAATGGAACCATCATCTGTGCGCCGTTTTGCCGCATCGAACGGTGCCACCCGTGTCGAAATCGGCTGAGCCGTTTGGGCTCCACGTGCCAATATGCTCCGTTGGACAGACACACACACACACACACACACACACACACACACACACACACACACACACACACACACACACACACACACACACACACACACACACACACACACACACACACACACACAAACGCGCACACACACAAACAAGCTCCTCCCACTTTCCAAGCGACGGCCCGGTGGAAATCTTCGAACTCCGAAAAACATGTAATCATGTTTCTCATCTTTCTACGATTTTGAACTAGAGGCCGGCAATGCGATCGGGGAATTGCCTTGGGGTCAAAATCGTACGATAATTTCCCAGCCCCAGCCGGCCAGGCCACCGCTGACTGGCCGTTGCGGTGACCTCAGACTGTGACGTCACTACAAGCCGCCACTGGGCGGCGTGCCGGCCGGCTCTCAGTGTTGTGCGGCGCAGTATCCTACTGTGCGGCCCAGTATCCACGGCCGGCCGGCACTAGCTGACGGCGGAGGCCCGCTCCTTCAAAATGGTAATTTGGTTTTATCCCCATGGAGGGTTTATTTTGCCCCCGCAGGATCGGCAGCCATTAATGGATTTTTGGCCGCTGTATCGAGCACGTGACCTGCGAGTATCAAGTCTGTGTTACTAACCGTGTGACCTTAGGAGGCGAAAAAAGGGGAAAAATGATGGCACCCACGTTTTGGTACTTGGCACGTGCCACGTGCAATCTATTCGCCCACAAATGGTATCATCATCTGTGCCCCGTTGTGCCGCATCGACCGGTGCCACCCGCGTCGAAATCAACCCGGCCGTTTGGGCTCCATGTGCCAATATGCTCCGTTGGATACACACACACACACACACACACACACACACACACACACACACACACACACACACACACACACACACACACACACACACACACACACACACACACACTCACACCTACACACACACACACACACACACACACACACACACACACACACACACACACACACACACCTACACACCTACAACCCACACACACACACACACACACACACACACACACACACACACACACACACACACACACACACACACACACACACACACACACACACACACACACACACACACACACACACACACACACACACACACACACACACACACACACACACACACACACACACACACACACACACACACACACACACACACACACACACACACACACACACACACACACACACACACACACACACACACACACACACACACACACACACACACACACACACACACACACACACACACACACACACACACACACACACACACACACACACACACACACACACACACACACACACACACACACACACACACACACACACACACACACACACACACACACACACACACACACACACACACACACACACACACACACACACACACACACACACACACACACACACACACACACACACACACACACACACACACACACACACACACACACACACACACACACACACACACACACACACACACACACACACACACACACACACACACACACACACACACACACACACACACACACACACACACACACACACACACACACACACACACACACACACACACACACACACACACACACACACACACACACACACACACACACACACACACACACACACACACACACACACACACACACACACACACACACACACACACACACACACACACACACACACACACACACACACACACACACACACACACACACACACACACACACACACACACACACACACACACACACACACACACACACACACACACACACACACACACACACACACACACACACACACACACACACACACACACACACACACACACACACACACACACACACACACACACACACACACACACACACACACACACACACACACACACACACACACACACACACACACACACACACACACACACACACACACACACACACACACACACACACACACACACACACACACACACACACACACACACACACACACACACACACACACACACACACACACACACACACACACACACACACACACACACACACACACACACACACACACACACACACACACACACACACACACACACACACACACACACACACACACATACACACACACACACACACACACACACACACACACACACACACACACACACACACACACACACACACACACACACACACACACACACACACACACACACACACACACACACACACACACACACACACACACACACACACACACAAGCTCCTCTCACTTTCCGAGCGACGGCCCGGTGGAAATCTTCGAATTCTGAAAAACATGTAAACATGTTTCTCATTTTTCTACGATTTTTAATTACACTGAATTTACCTCAATGTCCACACACACACACCACACACACACACACACACACACACACACACACACACACACACACACACACACACACACACACACACACACACACACACACACACACACACACACACACACACACACACACACACACACACACACACACACACACACACACACACACACACACACACACACACACACACACACACACACACACACACACACACACACACACACACACACACACACACACACACACACACACACACACACACACACACACACACACACACACACACACACACACACACACACACACACACACACACACACACACACACACACACACACACACACACACACACACACACACACACACACACACACACACACACACACACACACACACACACACACACACACATACAAGCTCCTCTCACTTTCCGAGCGACGGCCCGGTGGAAATCTTCGAATTCTGAAAAACATGTAAACATGTTTCTCATTTTTCTACGATTTTGAATTACATTGAATTTACCTCAATGTCCACTGTCCTAACTTCTGAGTTTTGAGTCAAATTACAATGTGAAAAGGTGGCAATTGACAAATGGAATCATCCAAATGAAAATATGTGAATTTCGCAATATTATGGGGTTGTGCTTCTTGGTCACTTCTAGTTTTCAACTTTTTCATGTACCTTTCTGGTTATCACTTCTACGTAGAAGTAAAGTACTATACTGGGCTGTTAACCATTTTTGTATTTATTTGTGTAGCACCACCAGATAAATAGTAGAAACAGGTAGATCCACCCATTCTATTCATTGGATACACTCAACAGCTTATTTTCTACACCATCTTAACTGAAAATTAGCACAATTATTTGTTTTGAAAAAAATTGCTGGGCCGGCTGGCCGACGGCTGCTCACATTTGGCCACAGCTGTGACCGACTGCGGCTGTGGTGCCACGGCTGTGGGGTGGGTAGGCCAAGGAAAAGTACAGCCGCGTAGAATTATAATACCCTGGCTAAATATTGCGTCCATAGAGCAAGAAAGTAATCCACTAATGTTCTCTGTGTTCAAAACATTGAGAAGAGGACAATCGACGAAAAGCATTGTGTGAAGTGGTGAGCTGAAGACGGCTCGACCATGAGATCTGAAGTGTCGACATCGGGTAATATCGGCCAGCTAGTGAGACATACCTATTTCATGCAGATTGAATATTCGTGCTAAAACCTCTTCAAATTTGTTTCCTATGTCACAAATATCATATAAAATAAAATATATAAAAATACACAAAACACATCGAAAAGCATTTATGATTCGTCTAGTAGTGCTAAGGAAAACGCCGATCTAAAGTGTTGTGGAAATTTTCCTATAAATGGTATACGTGAGCCCGTCGATAATCGTCTCGTGATGAATTGTCATCGTTTACAGATTGCCGCTTTTTGTGGATACTAATTCTGCTAGTTAATTAAATTGTTATGGATTGGACTTGGGCTTAATCAATTGGGTTTAATTGTGTGTTGCTGTCGGTATTCTCCCCTATCCTTGTTAAAGGGTAACATGTCGGGTCGCAGTTAGAACAAAGTCCAAAGCGAGGTCTTCATGGTACGGGTTATATCTTGCATCCATATCCTTGCAGTTAGCCTTGCAGCCACCCAAAGTTATCTCAAAAGTATGAATGTCGTCTTTTACCGTAATTCTTTATTACTTGTAAATCCCAGACGGTTCATATAACGCCGTTGTTTCCTGTAATGTTCGTGACAAAAACAACAACATAAGGGCTGTTCGAGTGTTCAGTCATCAGAGGCCTGAAAAATGTTAACGAAGTTAATTTAATTGGACAAGGAGAACGTGGAATGAAGTGGGAGAAGACACCACGTTTCACGTTGATAACTTTATTGTTTTTTTTGTTAGCTATTGCGAATGTTTTTGCAGGGTGTGTTGCTCGCCTATAGACAGGTTAACCCGCGACTTACTGGGGGGGGGGGGCTATTTTTTGCACCCCCTCCCGTTATTTTGCAATAACTCCTCAATAAACACGATTATCGTCACCAACCTTGCAGTACATTCTCTCACATTAATTCTACACTTGTTGGCAAAAGGGAAAATATGAGGCTATGATAGGTCAACCAGGAATGACGTCAGAGTGACGTCATGTTCTTCGGTTTTTGTTGCAAAATAATGGTTTGCGGAAAACGCTGTCAAAGGTACGATATTTGAGATAAATTCAATTGTCTTAAATCAAATTACTCACAATAGACCGGGCTATGACCCTGCAATCTCGGATTTTGTGTGTTTTTTATTTAAAATTTTGAGAAATCCAAATACATTAAAAAACAAAAAAACAAACACATAATTATCCAAAAACCGGAATATATGTGATCGAGACGTATGCAGTGAATATGTGTACCAAATTTAAAGTTTATATCTTTAAAAATGACTGAGTTATGACCTTTAAATTACAAAAATCAACCACAGCATTACTATGCATACAAAACGCATTTCCATTTTTGCTTTTTACTTCTATTTATATGAAACAAACAATGTGCTAAGGTCATTTTTCACGTTCTAGACGAAAAAAAACCATAAACATGTGTTACAACGCCTAATGACCGTAATATGCAGTTTGACCTCTTGACCTCGGATGACCTTGACCTGACCCAAGGTCATGAACAGCTTAGAAAGGTATTTAGAAGTGTCAGACACACGAACCATACCGATTTATCGATAGCTTATGCGTTTAATATCGCAATTTTGCGCGACAATTCCATCCATCGAGACCTTTTGACACGGTCAAACATTTTGTACTTGACCTGACCTGTGACGTCATCAGTGACCCTGAGGTCAACAATATTATGTTTCCCTCGATACATTTCCCTGGGCTATCGAATTCTGTTTGAATTTTTACATTCGGTCCAGTAGTTCCGGAGATTCGAGGGGGGAAAAATAGCCCTCCCCCAGTAAGTCGCGTTATGAAATATACTCGCGGGTTAATGCATTAACTCGCGAGTATAGCAACACAATTTGATATTTGTTATAACTGTCCCAATTTACGATTAGCACCATCTCTACCGTCTACTGTAAATCGATATGTGTGGAGTTCAGTCAATGGTGCATCATGTGCTCCGGGTAAAAATTGAACTCATATTTCTGTATATTCCTTGATGGACCATATTTTTTCCTTGTCTCAAGCAGCTTGTAGTAAAACAAACAAAAAATACAAGTATGGGCATGTATGTGTGCAAGTTTTTGAGTCGATTAGTGAGCAAACCTGACGTTTGTTCATGTCATACACAAGTACTTAAAGGGATATTGCAATCTCGCAGGCCAATAGCCGTTTTCACGAAGGATTTTACGTTTGGGGCGATTGGGGCGTTTGTGGCGCTTGGAATGGGGGGGGGGCAGTGTTAAGAGCTATGGCCACGTGACACGGTGTTTGGTCAAAAACTCCAAACTCCAAAACTCAAAAACTCAAAAACTCAAAAACTCAAAAACTCCAAAAACTCCAAAACTCCAAAACTCCAAAACTCCAAAACTCCAAAATTCCAAAACTCCAAAACTCCCAAACTCCCAGACTCCCAAACTCTCAAACTCCCAAACTCCAGAACTCCAGAACTCCTTAACTCCCAAACTCTCAAGCTCCCAATCTCCCAAACTCCCAAACTCCCAAACTCTCCCAAACTCCCAAACTCCCAAACTCCCAAACACTCCAAAATTTCAAAATTCACAACAAAAAAAAAAGTCCCAAACCAAAACCTACACAAATGTACAACCAACCTTCGGACCGGCGATGTTCCATAGCATTGCCTCCGCGCATATCCGAACGCATATCCGAATAACCTTAGATTGGTTGTATCCGAATATCCGAATAACCGAAGGTTGGTTGTATCCGAAGGTTGGTTGCACTATTGGAATAACACTATTCGCAATTTTTAAATTTTGTTATTTTGTAATTTTGTAATTTGGGATTTTGGAGTTTTGGAGTTTTGGAGTTTTGGAGTTTTGGAGTTTTGGAGTTTTAGAGTTTTGGAGTTTTGGAGTTTTGGAGTTTTGGAGTTTTGGAGTTTTGGAGTTTTGGAGTTTTGGAGTTTTGGAGCTTTGGACCAAACACCGTGCATCACTATTTATAATCACTTCTTTGCGTACTATGATTTGCTTTTGAATATTGCAAACTCAACATCACCATTCCGTCAGTGCACTTTAAAATTAAAATGCATATACAGTTAAATATATTTTCAAGAACCATAGCCTCTTTCATAATAAAACATGAATAAAACAGCCAGAATGGCTACGGCTCGAGTTTAGGGCCGTAGGAGATTTGTGACCAATACCTTATAACACAGATAGACTTTCCAAGGTCAATTCTCGGTGAATTCGGACGCTTCCGCTTTGGGCGGGCGCCAATTTCACAGCCAAACTGGGTGAGAGCGGCCATCAGGGATACTGAGTACAACTGGAACCAACGTTTTGGAGTCAGAAATAAAAACAAAATCAATTGCCGATACCCTGCTGTAGGTGCGCAGGAGCAAGTTTGAGCTTGAGCATACACGATTGTTGATCCCCACCATTCATTTAAGTTGCTTTTTAGAAATCCTCCGAAGGTGGCAATATCCCTTTAAGGCACTGCGAACTCCACAAATATCACACGAGCACCGTGGAGCTCAGGGACACCGTGCATCCCAGGGAGAAGCTCTATATTCAGAGCTCAGGGAGCAACTCTATATTCAGAGTGCAGGTCCCCGGGTTCGAGCTCGCCTCTATCTCAATCCTCGCGAGTCTCCCGTCCGAGCGGCCTCCGCAGACGTCTGTTTTTAGACGCCGCCGCCTCGGATAAAAGCTCGCCAGTAATCCTACTTGAGGACTGCCTGAATGGACGTGTTTTCGTCCGGCTCCCGAATCTAATTCAGCTGGGGCGACCCGGCAAAATTGAACATTTATTGGCTGGCTTTGCAGGGAGCGGCCGCCGGGCGCTGGTCTGTACACCTGGCTATAATGACACTAATCTGCGGCCGGATGAAGGGTTGGCGGGCGCCAGCCCGGCCCGCCAGCCCCGCCTGATTTACGCCGCCCGATTGAGATGTTATATCACATCTCGCTGGATTTATGTCTTTCTTTAAAAGGCAATTTGGCCGGATCGATGAGCGTCGGAACCACCGGCGGCGCTGCCACCGGCGGCCGGCCCATGGAGCACCTGTTTTTTTTTTTTTTTTTTTTTTCCTAACCTCCCGGACCGGCCTATAGCCATTTCCCGGGGTGGGGGATTACTTCTGGCAATTTGCCAGGAAAAGAGTTACGTTAACCGGTTTATGTGACCCGGAGCTTGCTAGGGAGTAGGGTATCTATTTTACGTTAATGAAATGTTCAAAGTAAATATAATATATAGCCTTACGTTAAGTCTTTCGTTCAAGATCAAAGATAAGTAAAACACGAGACACACGTACATATACATTTTATTACATACACTGATGAACACACATACACTTGTACACAATGTCAGTGTTGATGGAGCCGGGTGGTGCCATCATTGCAACAACGGGAGACTGTTGCCAGTCTCCCTGGCTCCGGCGCCCCGGCGAGACCTGGCTGTGGGGTGTATTCAGCTGGGCAAAAAGTCCTGAATAATAAAAAACCCAGCGTCTAACGCAAAGGGGAAAAAACCTGCGCTGAGAGCCAAAATTGCGCTAGGCCAAAAACCCCTGTTATATTTGCTTAACTAGTCGTGTTTGGTAGAGAAAATCGAAGAGGAGGCTTGTCAGTTCGGGATAAATATCACCTAACAGTGTTTGGAGATTTAATGTGATGCGGTTTTGTTGTGTGTAATTAATAATGTTCTGACGTTTGACGTTGTGTACTGGGCAAGTAATTAGTAAATGTTTAATTGTGTAGCGCGGATAACCTGGACAATGTTGGCAACTTGGTGGCGGAAGATTGGCTATAATATGATAATGCGTAATTTTTGTGTGACCGAGGCGAAGGCGTGCTAATACTATTTCTTTTTCTCTACAATTCTGATGACTAGATATAAAATGTTGGACTTTCGGCTTGATCGGATGGAGATGATAATGCGGAGCAGCGTCCCAGTCGCGCTGGCGCAGTATGCTAAGTTGAGAATTTATATAATTTAAAACGTCACATACAGGACTTGGAATGTGGTTTTCTGAAGGTAATTCTAGGCTCAATTTCGCTAATCTGTCGGCTTCCTCGTTTCCCGGGATACCAGCGTGTCCTGGGATCCAGAGGAATTTGATACTGCTATTTAAATGCTTAATTATCTGTCTAATTTGAAATACTATCGGATTTCTACAGTCACTAATCGAGGAAATGGCTGAGAGCGAGGCAGACGAGTCTGTGCAAATGATTACTTCTTTAAATTTTTCCTTTTTAACATATATTAATGCAAATAAAATTGATGATAGTTCCGCTGTGTATACGCTATTTGTGTCTGGAAGTCTGAAGTTACTGTTAACTGTGTTTGAAAAATATGCACCGCCGGTTCGGCCGTCGCGCCGTGAACCGTCTGTGTATATGTATGTGTATGTGTTGTGTTGTGCTTTGTGTTCGTGGAAGAGTGTGTGTGTCTCTGCCGCCGTGACTGTGTTTTTGTTGTGTGTGAAGAGGCGGTGTGTGTCTGGTGTTGTGTCGAGCCAGTGAGGTGTGAGTGGTGGTGTTGGCATTGTGTTGATGTGTGGGATGTTGAATAGTGTGAGTGTTTGTCTGATTCTGTGACTGATAAGTGGGTGTCGTTTTTGTAGTAGTGTTTGTCGTCTTGTGGGTGCGGGGTGGGTTAAGATGTGGAATGTTGGGCGTGTAGGGTGTGAACTTGCTCTGGCGTAGAATCTAAGTAGTGTGTATTTGCGTCGGCGGCAGAGTGTGGGTATGTTTGTGTCGATGTGTAAGTTTGTGGTGTTGGTGGTGCGACAGGCCCCTGTCACGATACGCAAGGCAGTGTTCTGGACAGTTTGCAATTTTTCAATTTTTTGGGAACATATATCATCAAATAAGAATGCGTTATAGTCCAGGATTGGTCGTATCAGGGAAGTATATAACTTGAGAAGAGTGGTGCGGTCTGCGCCCCACTCTCTTCCAGTTAACGACTTCATAATATTTATTCGTCGCGTACATCTCTGTACTAAATCATTGAAATGTGGGATGAACGAAAGACGAGTGTCGAGCGTTACTCCCAGATACTTGAATGATTTGACAAAAGGGATAATTTGATTGTTATATTTTAATGGAATGTAGGGTTCCACATATACAGCTTTTTTCGAGAAAATCAAGGATGCAGATTTACTTGGAGAAACTTCCAGACCCCACTGGTCGCACCATACCTTTATATCAATGAGGACTAGTTGTAGAATTTTGCTGGCTTGATCTACACTGGGGTGGGAGAGCCACACCACCAGGTCATCAGCGTACATTGAAAATTTAAGACCTTTGTCGATCTTGTTAATATTACTGAAAATGTCGTTAATCATAATTAGAAATAGAGTTGGAGAGAGAACCGATCCCTGTGGGACCCCGTGGTCCTGATTATGATTTGAAGAATATGTGTTACCGCACCTTACATTAAAAGTTCTATTTTCTAAAAAGTTTATTATAAACTTGGCAAGTCTACCTCGAATTCCGGCCTTATGGACCTTTACTAGAAGTGCAGTCTTATTGACTCTGTCAAACGCGGCTCTCAAATCAAGGAAGAGGGCAACTGTGACCTCTTTCTCTAGAAAGCCGCGCTGGACAGAGTCGATAATACCAACTAAATTGTCCGCAGTGGATCGACCGGGTCGAAAACCACTTTGGTATGGGGAAAGTAAGTTGTTTGATTCAATGTATGTCCTGATACGTCCGTTAACCATGCGTTCGAATAGTTTACATGCACAACTAGTTAGAGAAATAGGGCGATAGCTAGCGGGAGAAGATTTAGGCTTGCGAGGTTTAAGTATAGGAATTAGCGTACTACTATGCCAAGATTCAGGGAAAGTGCCATCAAACCACATGGTATTGAAGGCTGCTAGTAAGTTAATGAGACCAGTCTCAGTCAAGTTTTTAAAGAAGGAGTAGTCAATTTGATCTGGCCCTACGGAGGTTTTACCGCATTTACTAATAGCGTATGTTAACTCTGAGTTGGTGAAAAGAGAGTTATATATTTCTACGTTGTCAGAGTCAAAGTTAAGAGATTTAAATTTATCGTTAAGTTGGTTAGTAAAAGTTGGTGTACATTGTTGTGTAGATGATATGTTAGCGTAGTGTTGTGCAAATTGTGTTGCCACCTCTAGGGGGATCGTGTAAGATGTGTTGTGGATGTGTAAGTGTGGGATTTTGTATGCCGGTGGTCTTTTATTTGAAAATGATCTAATTAATGTCCAAATTTTTGAAAGGGAGGTGAATCGATTAAAGGTAGATGAGAATTCCTGCCAAGAGTCTTTTTTTGCTTTGTTAATGATTGTTTTTGCCAGAGAGCGGGCCCGGCGTACTTCGTTTTCGTTATCAGCGGTAATACATGCTTGAAATTTTTTAAAAGCTCTTTTCCGGAGGGCGACAGCTCTCTGGCATTCTGTGTTCCACCACGGGGCAGTACGCTGTCGCGGGTGGTGTTGTGTGTGTGTGTGTGTGTGTGGAATGTGCTGATGTGCTGATGCGAGAATAGTGTTTAAAAATGTGTTAATGTCGGTCTGGGAGTCTGCGGGGTGACTAGTGTCAATGTGTTTTTGAAAGGAGGACCAGTCTGCTTTGCGAAGGTTCCATCTAGGCAGGGAGTAAAAATTTGTTTGCCCTGAAGGGGCTTGCAATTCTAAGTGAATTGGAAAATGATCGCTAAAAAGAGGATCAGATTGCACGTTAAATGTGAAAAGTGTCGCGATGCGTGGTGTGGTGAAGGCGAGGTCAATGGCGCTGTAAGTCACCTCGCCTCCTGAGTGGTGTACGTGTGTGTTTGATTGATCGTTAAGGAAGACCAAGTTATGCCGGTCCAGTAGGTCCAGCATAATTTGGCCGCGGCGAGAGTCCAGAAGGCAGCCCCAAGCCCGACTATGCGCGTTGAAATCGCCCATAATCAGACATGGGGTGTTAATATTTTTAATAAGCTGGGAAAAAGAATCAATGTCTATGTCCTCATTTGGACGGAAATAAATAGAGATTAAAGTCATTTCTAGCTGAGCGATTTTAATATTGACGCCGACTGCGTCTAGGGTTGTTTTAAGATCAATTTGGTGATGCAAAAGATTGTTTGAAATGAGTAAGGCCGAGCCGCCTCGGCGCGGCTTTGTGTTTACGTTATGTGTATATAGACTGAAACCGGGGATTTTAAAGGTATATTTAATAAAGTCGGCGTCAATAAAATGGGTTTCCTGAACGGCGGCTGCTAACGGATTGTTATTTAATATATAATGTTTGAATTGCCCCCAGTGGGACACCAGAGATCTAGTGTTCCACTGGAGGACAAATTCCGAGTGTGGGGTAGCCATTATTTAGGTTTACGGTCCAGAGCGCGCCTCACTGCGGCCCTGGTGTGGCGGTGTCTGTGGGGGGATAAGGATGGTTGAGGGATGCGTGTTTTTTGTTGTGTTAGGATGGGAGTCCCCAGCTGCCCGGCTCCGGGCGGCGTGTCGGCGCTACTATTCGCGGACATGTCGTCATAGCTGTAGGACAGCTCAGAGCCGGCCCCGAGGCTGGCTGGCGAGGGGGGGCTGATAGGAGGGTTGGAGGACTGGCTGCAAGTGCTGCCGGGGGACGATGGTGGGTCTGTGCGCGGAGCAGCCAGACCCGTCTCCGGGAATGACGGCGCACTCGCGGCACTCACATTGCAGCGCAGCGATGGCGGTGGCGAGTCAGATATAGTTGGCGCGTGCCTTGGTGGCGGTGGCGCATCTGACGTAGTCAGCGCGCACGGCGGTGGCGGTGGCGCATCACGTTGGTCACGTGTTTCGGTGTCGCGCTCCGACTGGGACTCGACGTCCTGAGCCGGAGTCCCGGGGGCGGTGGGTCGTCCCCGGGACTTTGGCAGCGCTTCGGGGCGCATCGGTTGGGTGGGAGGCGGGGGAGAGTTCCCCATCGCGTCCCGAGAGGTGTTCGGGCTGGTTCTGCCCTCTGGGCCTGCGGTCGGACTTCCGGTCTGGGGACCGTGTCGGCGCTGACCTCGAGAGGGGGGAGGCGACCTCGCAAGGAGGACTTCGGCGTAGGTGGCGGCTGGCCAGCTAGCCTGGGGCTGTGCCACAGCTCTGTCCTTGACAGGAGCCTCGGCCGCCCGCTTGCGCTCTTCCTTTTTTGCCAGCTGGTCTTGCCAGGCTGGGCAATCACGGCACCAAGCAGCGTGTCGTCCCGAACAGTTGGAGCAGCGTGGTGCTGTTCCAGTGGGGCAGTCGTCGGTCAGATGCCTGTCGGCACAGTTGAGGCACTTGGGCTCTCGGGCGTGACAGGTGTGCTCGGTGTGACCGAAGCGGCCACACCGGTAGCACTGCCGGGGGTTGGGCACCCAGGGTTTCAACTTCAGGACCTCGTAACCCGCCACGATGGAGGGCGGGCAGATGAGGCCGCGAAACCTGAGTTTGAGGAGCGGGCTCAGTTTCCCATTTTGTTGGGGACGGAACCTCGTCACCTCAGTGACTCCTTGGGGGTGGAGCTCGTACAGGAGCTCCTCCTCGTCCAGCATGTTTAGGATTGGGGCGTAGCACACCGCCTGAACAGTGTTCATGCGGTCTGCAGCCTTCGTCGTGATCGGTAGGTCCAAGAAGGTGGTTTGGCCGAGCAGGGTCAGAGCCTGCGATCGGTCCTTGACCTTGACCAGTAGAGCGCCCGATCGGATGGACCGGGCAAACTCTACATCTCCGATCAGGTGGGATAGGGCCCGCCTGATTCGGAAGGGGCTGAGCCCCCCGAACGAGTTTCCACTCGTGAGTTGCAGCAGCAAGAAGCTGCTGCCCTCGGGGATGTCGGGTGGTTCGACAGGTGGCTCACGGTCGGGAGGTTGGGTGCGCGGGTCTCGGGGACGAGCCCCAGCGGTGGCCATGGTGGGAGAGGAGCAGGAGGGTGTCAGACGGTCGCGCAACTAAAAAACGCTGCGGCGCCGGCACGTTGTGGGTGAGTGGTGTGGTTGTGTGGTGTGGATGTGTGGGTTGCCTTAAGGGCTGAGTGCGACTGGAGCAGCTGAAGGCCGTGATGGGTGCATTGTTAGTGTTAAAAATCGGTGGTTAAAATTGGCGGACCGCGTGGAGCGCGGTCGGAAATGTGACGTTTTGGCGGGAAACTGAAGGTCAAGTGTTTTGGCGGGAGACTGAAGGTCAAGTGAGGAGGAGGACGATTAAACCGTGTGAGGCTGGCTGAAGGCAGGGATAGATAACCCGTAGAGATTTAAGAAAGAGTTAGAGAGAGAGTAGGGTAGCGTAGTAGAGAGATGGTGAAAAGGAACTCCAGGCCGGCTTGTTAAGTGCCGCTGCCACCCCTTGCGGGCCAAGCAGGGCAGTGTCACCGTTAGGTTGCCACCGGTGGAGAGAGTTTAGGAAAGATAAAAAGTAGAATGAAAAACAGTGAGGCAAGGCGCAAATCAAGTGAGTGAGGGGGGGTTAGGGCTAGGGGGAGGCGGGGTGGAGGGATGGGCGTTGCGAAGTTCGCACTGCCGGGATCTGTGATCAGGGGGAAGGGAGGGCGGTGGGTTCAACTACTCCGCTCTTATAAGAGCGGAGTAGTGGGGAGTGGAGGGTTGGGAGGAAAGTTACGTTAAAAGAGTTAATTATCACGAATTCCAAAGGAACCTTTCGCGAGGAGCACCTGTTAAGACGCTGCAGCTCAGGCGTGCGCAGCAGCCGCGTAGAACGCTCCAGCCGCGTATTGCCGCCGCTCCAGCCATATATTGACGCCGTTCTACCAGCGTTTTGCCGCCGCTCCAGACGCGCCACCGCTCCTCATCCTTTCATCGACATCGGACCTGTGGACGCCTCCAGCCAGCCTGCTCCAGCCCTCCACCGCTTCCGGGTGCGGAACCCTGTCCACGTGCGTGTGGCAGGGTTGTTAGACCCTTTAGATAGGTAGTCTTTAGATATTTTTATGTAGGTAGATTCATTAGCTACAAATTTTGTATTGGCAATAGGCCTCCTCCACGGCGTAGGTCCCCTCCAGTCTTGGGAAATTAATTTGCAGTTGCCAACACGTTCTGTCGTGTGTGGCAAGTTAACGTAAACAGTTAGCCCCTATCCTATCCCTGAGCCACGACGATGGCTACCACCCCGGAACCCCGCCCCCCCGACCCGCCCGACCCCCCTCTGGGGTCTTCCGGCGCGCGACCGCGCGTCCCCCTGGACGGCCCCCCTCCCCGCCCCCTTCAGGGGCCCAGCCCGCCCCGTCCAGGGGCCAGGCTCCCGCCCGACTCATGTACCCCCGACGGCCCGGCGTTCCTGCTAATGAAGCGGGACGACGGTGCTCCGTTTGGGTCGACCAACCCCTTCGCCATAAGGCGCTGGATACGGTCGATCTGTGGCGGGGACGTGGGAAAGGCCAGGATGATCCGGTCAGGAGCTCTCCTGATCCAGACCCTGTCTGGACAGCAGAACGTCCCCCTGCTGGCAACCACGTCGTTCATCGGTGTAGCGGTGAACGTCGAGGCCCCCATCCACCTAAACTCGGTGGAGGGCCTCATGTGGTGCCCTGAGGTGGCTAGCCTCTCGGAGGAGGAGATCCTCTGG
Source organism: Chirona hameri (assembly GCA_036785665.1). Taxonomy (NCBI): domain Eukaryota; kingdom Metazoa; phylum Arthropoda; class Thecostraca; order Balanomorpha; family Balanidae; genus Chirona; species Chirona hameri. The sequence continues at coordinate 80,460 of JAXIVJ010002806.1, read as the reverse complement.
GAGCTCGAGCCGCAGGGCGTAGTGGAGGTGGTGCGGCTCAGGCCCCAGAGGCAAGAGCAGCCCAACCCACTGGTACGCCTGAGGTTCGGCGGGCTAGCATTGCCCAGCCAGGTGTACTGCGGCTACCTTCGGGTAGACGTACGCCCTTGGATCCGCCCCCCCCCCCCGGCAGTGCCGAAAGTGTTGGCGATTCGGCCACACCGACGGCGTCTGCCAGGCACACAGCCACACGTGTGGTCGGTGTGCCGGGCAACACCCGACAGACGGGTGCACCGCCGCAGCTAAGTGCTGCGCCGGATGCGGCGACGCCCACGCCGCCTAGTACCGGCGCTGCCCGGCTCAGGTGGCGTTCGTGGAGGCGGAGAACGGACACCGACAGAGGCCCCCTTCCCCCCCGACGCTCTCCCCAAACCTGAACCCCGCCGCCTGGCCGCCGCTGGCCAAGGACCCGCCCCACCGGACCACCGGACCGCAAGCCCCGCCCCAGGCAACCCCATACCAGCAGGCTGCCCAGCCAGACCTGCCCCGACCCCGACCCGCCAGGCAAGGCTACCCGCCCATGCCCGACCAGCCCCGCCGCTCAGCCGAGTCCACCCCGGCTCCCTCGGACGGACCCTCCCCCCGCCGGGAGACCACCCGTCGTTCTTCGGAACTGTCGTCCGACGACGAGTCCCTCCTGCGGACCGCCGCCCTGAAGGCCGGCCAGAACCAGCGCTCCCGCCCCTCCTCCCACTCCCGTCCCTCCTCCCACTCCCGCCCCTCCTCCCAACCCCGCCCCTCCTCCCTCTCCCGCCCCTCCTCCCACTCCCGCCCCTCCTCCCACTCCCGCCCCTCCTCCCGACCCCGCCCCTCCTCCCACTCCCGCCCCCGGGCCACTGAGGAGAGCCCGACCCCCTCCCCGCCAGCCCGGTCCCGGTCACGGTCGAAGCCCCGCATACCCAGGCACACCCGAGCGACCGCAGGGCGCGGCCCGGACAGCAGCGACTAAAAATGAATAATAACCAGTCAGAATTTGTCCTCCAATGGAATGTTAGATCTTTAATATCCCATTGGGGGCAATTCAAACATTACGTCTTAAATAAAAATCCGTTAGTAGCCGCTGTTCAGGAAACCCATTTTATTGACGCCGACTTCAACAATTATACTCTTAAAATCTACGGTTAAAATCTACCTTTATACAAACAACGTAAATGCATCACCGCGCCGAGGCGGCTCGGCTTTGCTTATTTCAAACCTACTTTTGCATCATCAAATCGACCTTCAAACAACCTTAGACGCAGTCGGCGTTAATATTAAAATCGCTCAGCTAGAAATAACTCTCATCTCAATTTATTTCCGTCCTAAGGAGGACATAGACATTGATTCTTTTTCCCAGCTTATTACAAATATTAACACCCCATGTCTGATTATGGGCGATTTCAACGCGCATAGTCGGGCGTGGGGCTGCCTTCGGAACTCTCTTCGAGGCCAAATTATGCTGGACCTACTGGACCGGCATAATTTGGTCTTCCTTAACGACCAATCGCCCACACACGTACACCACTCAGGAGGCGAGGTGACTTACAGCGCCATCGATCTCGCCTTAGCCACACCACGCATCGCGACTCTTTTTACATTTAACGCACAATCTGACCCTCTTTTTAGCGATCATTTCCCAATTCACTTAGAACTCCAAGTCCCTTCAGGACAGACTAATTTTTACTCTCTGCCTAGATGGAACCTTCGCAAAGCCGACTGGTCCTCCTTTCAAAAACACATTGACACTAGTCACCCCGCAGACTCCCAGACCGACATTAACACATTTTTAAACACTATTCTCGCATCAGCACACCAGCACATTCCACACACACGCACACACACACAACACCACCCGAGGCAGCGTACTGCCCCGTGGTGGAACACAGAATGCCAAAGAGCTGTTGCCCTCCGGAAAAGAGCATTTCGAAAATTTCAATCTTGTATAACTGCAGAAAACGAGCACGAAGTACGGAAAACCCGCTCTTTGGCTAAAACAATCATTGACAAAGCAAAAAAAGAATCTTGGCAGGAATTCTCATCTACCTTTAATCGATTTACCTCCCTCTCAAAAATTTGGACATTAATTAAATCGTTTTCAAATAAAAGACTACCGCCATACAAAATCCCACACTTACAAATACACAACACATCTTACACGCTTCCCCTAGAGGTGGCGACACAATTTGCACAACACTACGCTAGCATATCATCAACCCAACAATGTACACCAACTTTTACTAACCAACTTAACGATCAATTTCAATCTATTAGCTTTGACTCTAATAACGTAGAAATCTACAACTCTCCTTTTACCAACTCCCGAGTTAACGTATGCTATCGGTAAATGTGGTAAAACTTCTGTAGGGCCAGATCAAATTGATTACTCTTTCTTTAAAAACTTGACAGAGTTGACTAAGTTGGTGACAGTCTCACCAACTTACTAACAGCCTTCAACACCATGTGGTTTGATGGCACTTTCCCTGAATCTTGGCATAATAGTACGCTAATTCCTATAATTAAACCTCGCAAACCCAAATCTTCTCCCGCTAGCTATCGCCCTATTTCTCTAACTAGTTGTGCATGTAAACTATTCGAACGCATGGTTAATGGACGCATCAGGACATACATTGAATCAAATAATTTACTTTCCCCACACCAAAGTGGTTTTCGACCTGGTCGCTCCACTGCGGACAATTTAGTTGGTCTTATCGACTCTGTCCAGCGCGGCTTTCGAGGGAGAGAGGTCACAGTTGCCCTCTTTCTTGATTTGAGAGCTGCGTTTGACAGAGTCAACAAAACCGCACTTCTAGTAAAGGTCCATAAGGCTGGAATTCGAGGTCGACTCGCCAAATTTATCCAAAACTTTTTAGAAAATAGAACTTTTAATGTAAGGTGCGGCAACACATATTCTCCAAATCAAAATCAGGACTACGGTGTCCCACAGGGATCGGTCCTCTCCCCGACCCTATTTTTAATTATGATTAACGACATCTTCAGTAATATTAATAAGATCGACAAAGGTCTCAAATTTTCAATGTACGCTGATGACCTGGCGGTGTGGTTCTCGCACCCGAGTGTCGATCAAGCCAGCAAAATGTTACAACTAGTACTCATTGATATAAAGGTATGGTGCGACCAATGGGGTCTGGAAATTTCTCCAAGTAAATCTGCATCTCTAATTTTTTCAAAGAAACCTGCATATGTGGAACCCTACATTCCATTAAAATATAACAATCAAATTATCCCTTTCGTCAAATCGTTCAAGTATCTGGGAATAACGCTAGACACACGTCTCTCGTTCATCCCACACTTCAATGATTTAGTGCAGAGATGTACGCGACGAATTAATATTATGAAGTCATTGGCTGGTCGAGAGTGGGGCGCAGATCGGGCCACTCTCCTCCAACTATATACTTCCCTGATACGCCCAGTACTGGATTATAACGCATTCTTATTTGATGACATATGTTCCAAACAAATTAAAAAATTGCAAACTGTCCAAAACGCTGCCTTGCGCATCGTGACTGGAGCCTGCCGCACCACCAACACCACAAACTTACACATCGACACTAACATTCCCACACTCTGCCGCCGACGCAAATACACACTACTTAGATTCTACGCCAGAGCAAGTTCACACCCCACACGCCCAACATTCCACATTTTAAATCACCCCGCACCCACTAGACGACAAACACTACTACAAAAACGACACCCGCTTATCAGTCACAGAATCAGACAAACACTCACACTATTCAACATCGCTCACATCACCACAATGCCAACGCCACCACTCACACCTCACTGGCTCGACACAACACCAGACACACACCGCCTCTTCACACACAACAAAAACACAGTCACCGCGTCAGAAACACTCTCACTCTTCCACGAACACAAATCACAACACAACACATACACATACATATACACAGACGGTTCACGGGGCGAAGGCCGAACCGGTGGTGCATTCTACACAAACACAGTTAGCAATAACTTTAGACTTCCCGACATAAATAGCGTATACACAGCGGAATTGTCAGCCATTTTATTAGCATTAATATACGTCAGAAAAGAAAAACTTAAGGAAGTAGTCATTTGCACAGACTCGTCCGCCTCGCTCACGGCTATTTCCTCGATTAGTGAATGTAGAAACCCGATAGTATTTAAAATCAGACAACTAATCAAGTATTTAAACAGTAAAAACAATAGTATTAAATTCCTCTGGATCCCAGGGCACGCAGGTATCCCGGGAAACGAGGAAGCCGACAGACTTGCGAAATTGAGCCTAGAATTACCTTCAGTAAACCAACTTCCAAGCCCAGTATCAGACGTGTTAAATTATATTAATTCTCAACTTAGCGTACTGCGCCAGAGCGAGTGGGACGCCGCTCCGCATTTTCATCTTTATCCAATCAAGCCAAAAGTCCAACATTTTATATCTAGTCACCAGAATTGTAGAGAGAAGGAGGTAATTTTGGCGCGCCTCCGTCTCGGTCATACAAAAATTACTCATTATTATATTATGGAGAATCTCCCGCCACCAAATTGCCAACATTGCCCAGGTTTTCCGCGCTACACAATCAAGCACTTACTTATTACTTGCCCAGTACACAACGATAAACGACAGAACATTATTAATTACACACAACAAAATGGCATCACATTAAATCTTCAAACACTGTTAGGTGATAGTTATCCTGAATTGATAGGTCTCCTCTTAGATTATCTCTACCAAACACGATTAGCTAATCAAATATAACAGGAGTTTTTGGCCTTGCGCATTTTTGGCCCACCGCGCAGGTTTTTTCCCCTTTGCCTAGACGCTGTTTTTTTTTATTATTCAGGACTTTTCGCCCAGCTAAATACACCCCACAACCAGGTCTCGCCGAGGCGCCGGAGCCAGGGAGACTGGCAACAGTCTCCCGTTGTGGCAATGACGGCACCGCCACGGCTCCATCAACACTGACACTGTACAAGTGTATTGTAATAAAAATATGTATGCATGTGTGTCTCGTGTTTGACTTATTTTTGACTTTGAACGAAATACTTAACGTAATGCTAGATATTATTTTTGACCTTGAACGAAATACTTAACGTAATGCTAGATATTATATTTGACCTTGAACGAAATACTTAACGTAATGTTAGATATTATATTTACTTTGAACAAATAATTTTTCCGGGTACAAATAAACCGGTTAACGTAAATAGTAACGTAAAATAGCTGCCCTAGTCCCTAGTTTGCTCCGGGTCACATAAACCGGATAACGTAACTCTTTTCCTGGCAAATTGCCAGATGTCACTCCCCACCCGGAATATGGCTATAGGCCGGTCCGGGAAAAAGAAAGAAAAAAAAAGCCACCGCTCCAGCCGTATATTCCGCCGTTCTTATACCCGCGTATTGTCGCCGCTCCAGCCGCGTATTGCCGCCGCTCCAGCCGTTCTACCAGCGTTTTGCCGCCGCTCCAGACGCGTATTGCCACCGCTCCAGCCGTATATTCCGCCGTTCTTATACCCGCGTATTGCCGCCGCTCCAGTCGCGTATTGCCGTCGTTCCAGTCGTGTATTGCCGTCGTTCCAGTCGTGTATTGCCATCGTTCCAGCCGCGTATTGCCGCCGTTCCAGTCGTGTATTGCCGCCACTCCAGCCGCGTATTGCCGCCGCTCCAGCCGTATATTCCGCCGTTCTACCCGCATATTGCCGCCGTTCCAGTCGCGTATTGCCGCCACTCCAGTCGCGTATTGCCGTCGTTCCAGCCGCGTATTGCCGCCGCTCCAGCCGTATATTCCGCCGTTCTACCCGCATATTGCCGCCGTTCCAGCCGCGTATTGCCGCCACTCCAGCCGCGTATTGCCGCCGCTCCAGCCGTGTATTGCCGTCGTTCTACCCGCGTATTGTCGCCGCTCCAGCCGCGTATTGCAGTCGTTCCAGTCGTGTATTGCCGCCGTTCCAGCCGCGTATTGCCGCCGTTCCAGCCGTGTCTTGCCGCAGTTCCAGCCGCGTATTGCCGCCACTCCAGACGCGTATTGCCACCGCTCCAGCCGTATATTCTGCCGTTCTTATACCCGCGTATTGCCGCCGCTCCAGCCGCGTATTGCCGCCGTTCCAGCCGTGTCTTGCCGCAGTTCCAGTCGTGTATTGCCGCCGTTCCAGCCGCGTATTGCCGCCGTTCCAGCCGCGTATTGCCGCCGTTTCAGCCGTGTCTTGCCGCAGTTCCAGCCGTGTATTGCCGCCGCTCCAGCCGCGTATTGCTGCAGCTCCAGCTGCGTATTGCCGCCGCTCAGACCGGGCCACTCGGGCTGGAAACGAACTGGCCAACACGGCGAGAAAGTCAGTCGTGTTCCGAGCTAATCAAAGCGTCAAGGCGAACTCGTCAGTTTGCGTTGGTTGATGGTTGAATCCCAATGAGGTTGAGAAAGTTTTGCGTCATTTTGTGAACAATTTATCAAAGGTTGGATGTAAGAATAATACCTAGTTATCCAAATTGATCCATACGTTTTTTGCCAAAAAATGTGATCTCAATCTCGTGACCTCCCTATTAGCCGTTTTCACGAAGGATTTTGCGTTTGGGGCGTTTGGGGCGTTTCAGTCTATAGCTCGTAAGAACACGGAGTTTCCAGGTGATGTTTGGTATCAATCGCAACTTTATGAATCAAGGCATTTTTTCTGAAAATTTAATTTTAATGATATTACCATAGTTTATTTAAAATTAATAATTTTATCTTAGACTACTAGCTCTGGTGTTGCCAGACGGCTGGGGTGCTTGTGCGACGCCATCTTGCTCGAATCCCGGAAGTGGTTGGTTCGGGAAATGGCCATATTTTGCAACGACATGGTTTTCAGGAATAATAGCTTATTTCAATGAAAACTAGATGAAGTAGTCCATTCATATTTTCAGTCATATTCACTTTTGAAAGCAAGGATTAATGATAATTTGCGATTTCGTTTTGATCATTTGTTGTAAGATGACGGGAATGCTGGCTCCGGCTCTGCGCTGGCTCTGCGCAGGCGCCGCCGCCTGGTCACCATGGCGACGGGACGGCCGGTCGCCTGACGTCACGTTGCACACGTGGCTCCGGCGCCGGCCGTTTTTTTTCTTCCCCCGGACGGGCCTATAGCCATTTTCCGGGTGGGGAGTGACATCTGGCAATTTGCCAGGAAAAGAGTTACGTTAACCGGTTTATGTGAACCCGGGCAAGCTAGGGAGTACACTGTAAAAATATTAACAAGCTCCTCGTTGAATGATTCCCAACGCTAAATTGCGGAGCTACAGGCTATGTTTCACACAGGCCCCTGCCTGCCATGCTGAGCAGTTGCCTCGTTGCCGGCTCGTTCAGCACTCGTCAACTAAATCCTACCAGGCAGCGGCTTGTTCCTGGCGTGTCCGATGAGCATTGTCAGTCTTTTTAACTTGTTGAATGAGCAGGCTCCGTGTTCAGGCGTGTTTAATTACCACCCAGCTAGTGAGTAAATGACCTCAAAACAAGGGTGAAATGAGGGAGGCTAGTTAACTGACAAGGGTTATAATGAGTCTATGGCTCGTCCTGGAAAGCTAACCATGTCGAAACAAGGGGAAAGCACGGAGGCTACTGAACCAATTTGTTTTCGTAATGAGTCTACGGCTCGTTCTGGAACACGCTCTGGAATGTCACTGCTATTCCTACCAGCCAATAGCAGGCTGCTACTACGTCCGTCATCCGATGACCCGCGCATTCGTCCGCATCGCGAGACAACACCAAACAACATAAACATTGCGGAAAACGGAATTGTATTAACCGAAGCTGGTTGCACAGCGCGTGTGCGCGTAAAAGGGCAGAGCACCACGGGGCCCCCCGTTAACGTGAGGCGAGTGAGCACTGCTGGGCTGCGACTTTCCCCGTGTTCCCACGACTGAGCAGGCATCTCACGGCTGAGCAGGCAAATCACGACTGAGCAGGCAAATCACGACTGAGCAGGCACCTCACGACTGAGCAGGCACCTCACAACTGAGCAGGCACCTCACAACTGAGCAGGCACCTCACGACTGAGCAGGCACCTCACGACTGAGCAGGCACCTCACGACTGAGCAGGCACCTCACGACTGAGCAGGCACCTCACGACTGAGCAGGCACCTCAAGACTAAGCAGGCACCTCAAGACTGAGCAGGCACCTCACAACTGAGCAGGCACCTCACGACTGAGCAGGCACCTCACGACTGAGCAGGCACCTCACGACTGAGCAGGCACCTCACGACTGAGCAGGCACCTCACGACTGAGCAGGCACCTCACGACTGAGCAGGCACCTCACGACTGAGCAGGCACCTCGGACTGAGCAGGCACCTCCGACTGAGCAGGAACCTCAGTCGTGGCTGTTTTACAAAGTGCGTAAAAAGTTCAGCGCCGCGGGCTTCAGTGCTGGCCCGCCGTTTACTCCGATTACTTCCCGGTACATGAAAACGCACAGGTTCCTGGGGTTGCGCGCCCGGAACTTTATGTTCAATACCGGGAAGGTCGCAGCCCAGCAGCAGATCGCCGCTTCGAGCGATGCCCCAGGCAGGGCGATGACATGCTCCTCCAGCCTGATGCGGTAGTTCTTGCCTTCCTCGTCCATGCTCACCTCGCAGTACTTCATGCCGGCAGGCCTGGCAGAAAGTTCATCGAACCTGCATTCGATGTTGGCGCATAGCTCCCGGACACAGGTCTCAGCTGAAAGGGGTACACAAAGATCAGTTCGCAGAATGCATACTGCATCGTTCGGACGGGAAAAAGCCCCTGCCCACGAAGTCATTATCGATCGCATTATCGCTCGCTCGCATAATGGTCATCTGCTCAGATCGAATTAGCGTGCGGAGTCGGACTAGGAGGTCTCGGCCAGTCAGTCGGAAAAATGTTGCCGACTCCGAATCCGACTGTCAGTTATGGGCACGGTTCGTTGGAAGGGTTCGGAGGGGTCAAACTACGGGAGATGCACCATTTGAAAGCTGAGCTCACGCGGAATTCAGCGATGTAAATTGTTCCCAAATCCATCGAGCGCCTTTTTTTGTCGACATTTTGTCCGAAATCGCGCCTCTTTCGTTTGGTTTCGTTCTTTCGTTATCGCGATGGTATGGCGAAAATGCAGACCAATGACATGTCTACCGATTCATCATGCTCTGCACGTCAATGTCTCATAGAATGCAAAGCCATATTAGTTGGTTTGGTTGGTTGCACGGCTGCATCAAAGCCAAGCGCTCCCGGTGTCGGCACTACGGCGCACTCCCGCCGCACACAGAATCGTACCATGTCGCGAGGTGCGATTCTGCGCACGCGCAGAATCGCCCCTCGCGACACGGCTTACGGAGCGGGCTATCGGCCAGTCACGGACAAACAATGCATCGCATTTTGAAAAACCTAGCTCTGTCCTAGCTATCCAAGGAGATCGTGACAAATTTCCAGCCACCTCCGATCGTTACAAATGGTACTTTTGGACATTTGTATGCACCATATTTGCCTAACGTAGCCTCTGACCGGGACTGGGCGCCGGCCCGGATTGGCCAGCTTCGAGTCTGTACACGATGTGACGTCAGAGGCCATGGCGCGGCCGCCGCCGGTCATGACCTGACCCTGACCGGCCAGCCGGCCGGCGGTGGCCGCGCTGTGGCATCTGACGCCAAATATGGTGTATATGGCAAATATGGTGCATACAATTGTCCAAAAGTACCATTTGTAACGATCGGAGGTGGATGTAAATTTGACATGCTCTCCTTGGCTAGTGGACAGAGCTAGGTTTTTCAACATGCGATGCACCGTTTGTCTGTGACTGGCCGAGAGCCCGCTCCGTAAGCCGGGCCGGCGGCGCGCAGTGCTCAGTTCGCGTTTCGCGAGGGACGATTCTGCGTGTGAGGCGCGGGCGGGAGTGCGCCTTAGTGCCGACACCGGGAGCGCTTGGCTGTGATGCAGCCGTGCAACCAACCAAACCATCTTTGCATTCTATGAGACGTTGACGTGCAGTGTCAGAAAAGTGGCCCGTTTCTCCATTTTTCTGAACTTGGAAGTTTTGTTCCGTGAAAACTTTGACTGTAGCCGTTTTCACGAAGGATTATTGCGCTGAAAGTTTTGAAAAACTACACAACTTTTACATGCAATTTTTGGCTAGAAATGTTCCTCATAATTTTGTAATATGTTGGTAAGAATAAAATATGTTGACAAAATTGCGGTTTGGTGGTAATAAGCAAGATAAGTATTGATAGAATCTTCCTGAAAGTTTCAGGAAGATTCAGGAAGTTCCAGGAAGATTCTATCAATACTTATCTTCCTTATTACCACAAAACCGCAATTTTGTCAACATATTTTATTCTTACCAACATATTTCAAAATTATGAGGGACATTTCTAGCCAAAAATCGCATGTAAAAGTTGTGTAGTTTTTCCAAACTTTCAGAATCTTTCAGAAACTTTTCAGCGCAATAATCCTTCGTGAAAACGGCTTGTAAATAAAAATTTTTTAAAGTCTGCGGGTGCAAATGGCTGACGAGCATAAAAAATAGACTGAGACTTGACTTTCCGAACAATGGCCGGAACGTGACAGTGATGCGACACAAATTGTCCAAAAAAATCGTAAGGCGGAACCTCCAAATTCCCGAAATTTCTGCAGTGATTTAGGGAAGAAAACTGGTAGGTACTTTTCCAAAAATTAAACCCAAAACTTTTTAAAACCTCCCAAAAAAGTTTTTGCGTATTCAGGTTACAACCCCGCCACCGATACCATCGTCATCGGGGCCATGGATATTGGATAACCCTGGGACACTAAAAACACGCTATGCAAAAGACGGCAGCACTTTAGACTGAGACTTGAGTCCAGTTTCCCATATACGCATACGCTACGTACCTTTTTAACATACGACCCAGGAGTCTCGGTCCCCGACTAACGCCAAGACCATATCTGTACAGGAAATACGACTGACGACTCATCAACTTTCCACATCATAATGTATGCACATATTGGTATATATGAAAATAGGTTGTGTAGAAACGCGTATAAAAAATACGAAAAAATTACTGGTATACGCATTACAAATTTGTTCCGCGAACTTAGATCGTGGAACCACTTTTCTGGCACTGTTGACGTGCAGAGCATGACGAATCAGTAGACGTCATTGGTCTGCATTTTCGCCATACCATACGCGATAGCCTTGGCCAAACGAAAGAGGCGCGACTTCGGACAAAATGTCAATAAAAAAAGGCGCTCGATGGACTAATTCCGCGTAAGCTCAGCTTTCGAATGGTGCATCTCCCGTAGTTTGACCCCTCCGAACCCTTATAACGAACCGTGTGGTGATTTTTTTTTAACAGATAATCTGAAAGCATGTTTTACATGCTTTTATATTCGAAGATTTCATACTGAGCGGTCGGTCGGGAAAAGTTCGGGGCAATGTGTTTGTCCGGCTCTCTGCATTTAAGGTGCATTTTAGTGAACGATGACGATTTTAGTGGTGGCGATGATTAAAGAAAGCATGCCCTTTCGACTTGTTTGGTACGGTGCCCTCACCAACCAATTATTTTCAATCATAAGGTATGTCACGGTGGGCGAAATAGAACCTGGGAACCTGGTTGATACCTGGAAATAGAACCTGGGGAGGTAAAAGCTCAAAATCGAGGTAATTGAGTGTGTGGGCCATACTTTCTATACAAAGCCTTCGATTGCAACCATTATGACCTAAAGTGTTCTCAAAGGTATAGTACACATACCGCACGAGCTAAATTGATTGTTGGCCAAGGTCAGGTCACTATGCGCAAAATGTTTAGGTTATATCCATAAAACATGCGTCATTCGATGCATGTTTTATGGATCATTGTAAACGTACAATTCGATAGTGAGTCATTTTACCACCTCATCTCATTTAAGTGAAGTGAATGCCAAGCGCAGGTCAAGGCAGGTCACATAAGGTCAAAATTGTAAATTTATAATATGAATGAAAATGCATTTTGCTTGGACTAGTTTGGCCTCAGAAATGCAGTGGTGACGTATATTTGTTCGTAGCTGGTTATTGAAAACGAAAAAAATCGGATTAAAAATACATCATACTTAAGGAGCCATAAGTACAAAATGGTGATGTTTTAAAATTTAGCCAGAGGGTCGCCGTCACTGGCCAGAGGGGCGCCGTCACTGGCCAGAGGGGCGCCGTCACTGGCCAGAGGGGCGTCGTCATTGGCCAGAGGGGCGCCGTCACTGGCCAGCGGGACGCCGTCACCGGCCATAGGGGCGCCGTCACTGGCTAGAGGGGCGCCGTCACTGGCCAGAGGGTTGCGTCACTGGCCAGAGGGGCGCCGTCACTGGCCAGAGGGGCGCGTCACTGGCCAGAGGGGCGCCGTCACTCGCCAGAGGGGCGCCGTCACTGGCCAGAGGGGCGCCGTCACTGGCCAGAAGGGCGCAGTCACTGGCCAGAGGGGCGCCGTCACTGGCCAGAAGGGCGCAGTCACTGGCCAGAGGGGCCTATTTCCGCGCCTTCGGCGCGGAAATTGGTCTGCTTACAAGGCCCTTCCGCGCCTTCGGCGCGGAGGGGGCGTCCTGCGCCGAACGCGCCTTCGGCGCGGAGGGGCGCCCTGCGCCTTCGGCGCAGGGGGGGGGGGGGGGGGGGGGGGGGGCGCCCTCCGCCGCCTCCTGTATCCGCCCCTGTCTAAGGTCATCGGAGGTCAGTGACCTCGGTTGACCTGTGAAAGTGCATGACCCCGATGGAACATATACTAATGTAAAATGGATGCCAAATTTGAAATCAGCATCACAAAATGCCCTAGAAACTGCTAGAGGCCAAAAAAGTTATATCAGTTCATCAGTGGTCACTGTCTTAGTGGAAACCACACGTGTCACCTGTTAACACCTGTGCATATGCTCTTGAACAAACTGGTCATGCCCAATAATCCTATACAAGCCTATTATCATGCAACTGAGAGATCATTATATTCAGCACATGCTACATATATTTTACTAATAAATGCAACTTTATGGCTTAGTTTATGGATTGCAATGCTGAAGCCAATGGGGGAAGCACCTGAAGTGTTATTGGACTCTACAGGATCCAATAGCACTTTTGTTCTTGGATCATACCATGTTGCAAATAAGTCGCATGGTACAATATTTAATGGACTCATGCCTGAAAGATTTCTTATTGAACTCGCCTTTGGCTTGTCCAATAACAAATCTTTATCAGGCACTCATTCATTCAATTATAATAATCATTGGTTATTTTTACATCTTAATGGGAATGTTTCACCTTTCCAGAAATTGTCAAATATATGCTGGCTGTAGTCGAAAATATGAAGTAAGTGCTGCTGAAAACGATGGTGATATTTTTCTCCAGGAAAGTCACTTAACTTTATACAAATTAAGGTTTTAAATTTGGGATGATGACGTCATTATTGAGCTATAGACCGTCGCTGATTGGCTGACAAAGTGGGATTGGCTGAAAAAGTGGCTGTCGGCCAATCAGCGGCGGCACTAGCCTAGACCCCATTTTGCAAATGGGAAATTAAATTGCTTAAAAACGGCTAAGTTTTGGGGAAAATGACCTTAGTATTTTCGACATTTCAATAAAGGCCAAAGATAATGGCTATCTCAGTTCAAAACCAATACAAAGGTGAAACATTCCCTTTAAGCAAATATGCATGACCACATCATCATCAATGACAAGAACTGACTTAAAGGTTCAATTTTGTCACAACAAGGGAAGGAATATGCATCTCACTATGTCAAATCTGAATCTGCCAGGTAGAAATCACTGTTGTGCAATACTTGACCCCAACATCGCTAGAAAGTCAGGCACTTCCTATATTTTCCATCAATGGGAATGCTTGCATCATCACTTTTCCAATATGAAAAAGTGTGTTCCATTTATATAATTAGACAGCAATGAGCAAAACTAAGACTTATACCTGTAAGACCCACAATTCCAGTCAAATATTGTTTGTTAATACTCAATAGACAGCCGGTGATGTGCAATATGACTGGCATGGTGTGTCTTATTCATCTATATAGGGTTCTCTCTCTCCTTCATGACTTTCCTCAAATGCCTTCCCCAACATGTTACATGATGGAACCCAACAAGGTAAGAATACAAGGTAAGGGTTGGAAAAACCTGGGTATTTCATAAAAAACCACAGGGCAGCGTTTCTTGTAGGTTTAAATACTGACACACATTGCAACAACTGAGGGCTGGTATTGAAAAAGGTCTTGAGCACCCCAATCATTTTCCCACTTATAGCATGCATAATGTACACGATTGTAATGTATAATTATTCCTTTGATTGATGTGATCAGTTAAAATGGCTTAACATGTTCATTATCATTGAACACATACAAAGTTAACCAATTTTAAACTTCACATCCTTTATTTGAACATGTTCCAAAACAAAAATGCATAAAAATGTCAGCCTGAACACTCCTTGAATTTCATGCCATAGGTAACAATATTGGTGTTGCGACGTGATCTCCTGTCTGGTCACTCACATGGTGTCATCGACATCCTCAACAATTGTTTCCACCATCACTGCTCCCTGAGAACGCCTCTGCCCCCCCCCCCCCCCCACCCCCTCCATCGTTGCCTGAAGACGGCTCTGTTCCTCAATCAGTCAGTCAAACTATCAAGGATAAAACTACATAGGATACACTCTGGAAAGTTACAATTGATAGTGATAGTACAGTTGGTGTATATAACTATAAACTACATCCCTGCATATGTAGCTATATCTAAGGTCAAAGTCAAACAGAGCTCAGACTGTCAATGAAGAAAGCATTTGCATCATAGCAAAAGTTTAGCATATCCTGAAGCTTAGGTAATGGTAGTTATGATGTTAATATAATATTACACCTTTATTCAATTGAGCATGGCCAATCGTCAAAACTGTTTCAATACAGGACCAAACTTGGCGCCCTTCCCCGCGCGGTTGGTGCAGAACAGTTGACATATCTGCAAAACTAGTCGCCACAATCAGATTTCAGTTTGTCATTGGGCAAAACTTTAACATTGTGCAGGTAGAAAATAGCACATCTGAAGAAGAAAAAGTTGTGTTCATTCTAAAAGGATCGTCATTGTGCATTTCATATTGGAGCTTCTCCACAACCAAGTGCGATAATTTAGACATTTCTCAAAACAGTTTTTTCGCATTCAAAACCGTTTGGCAATGCTCTAAAATCAAAATGACTTGGAATGAGACAGAAACGCCCCCCCCCAAAAAAAAACAATTGACTGTTGCACACCTTATGTCGATAACACCATGTGAGTGACCAGACAGGAGATCACGTCGCAACACCAATATTGTTACCTATGGCATGAAATTCAAGGAGTGTTCAGGCTGACATTTTTATGCATTTTTGTTTTGGAACATGTTCAGATAAAGGATGTGAAGTTTAAAATTGGTTAACTTTGTATGTGTGCAATGATAATGAACATGTTAAGCCATTTTAACTGATCACATCAATCAAAGGAATAATTATACATTACAATCGTGTACATTATGCATGCTATAAGTGGGTATGGTATATGTTAGCAATGCTTGATCGGGACAATAATGCACTGCTGTTAGTATAGCCACCTATACAAACAGATTGCATTTTGTGGTGAAACAAGACAGGATGCTGCTTTGAATTTCTAATATAATAAAACAATTGGCTCATATTTTATACATGCCATAATTTTCCAGCCTTTTTTCTAAATTTACTTGACTGGTGGAAACAGTGTAGGGATTATTTCATCTTGTGGTAATAAAAGAGACCATCAAATTTTGGTATTAGCTGTGCAGGCATCACACTTCCGTACACCAGCTGTAGGTAGCGTAACAAGGGGCGGGCGGTGAAGCCGGCTTGATGACATCACTGGGAGAGTATTTTTCACTATTGGTGGTGGAAACAAATCACTGCTCCCTGAGAACGCCTCTGCACCCCCCCCCCCCCTCCATCGTTGCCTGAAGATGGCTCTGTTCCTCAATCAGTCAGTCAAACTATCAAGGATAAAACTACATAGGATACACCCTGGAAAGTTACAATTGATAGTGATAGTACAGTTGGTGTATATAACTATAAACTACATCCCTGCATATGTAGCTATATCTAAGGTCAATGTCAAACAGAGCTCAGACAGTCAATGAAGAAAGCATTTGCATCATAGCAAAAGTTTATCATATCCTGAAGCTTAGGTAATGGTAGTTATGATGTTAATATAATATTACACCTTTTTTCAATTGAGCATGGCCAATCGTCAAAACTGTTTCAATACAGGACCACACTTGGTGCCTTTCCCCGCGCGGTTGGTGCAGAACAGTTGACATATCTGCAAAACTAGTCGTCACAATCAGATTTTAGTTTGTCATTGGGCAAAACTTTAACATTGTGCAGGTAGAAAATAGCACATCTGAAGAAAAAAATTGTGTTCATTCTAAAAGGATCGTTATTGTGCATTTCATATTGGAGCTTCTCCACAGCCAAGTGTGATAATTTAGACATTTCTCAAAAGTTTGTTCGCATTCAAAACCGTTTGGCACTGCTCTAAAATCAAAATGACTTGGAATGAGACAGAAACGCCCCCCCCCCCAAAAAAAAGAACAAACATTGACTGTTGCACACCTCATGTCGATGACACCATGTGAGTGACCAGACAGGAGATCACGTCGCAACACCAATATTGTTACCTATGGCATGAAATTCAAGGAGTGGTCAGGCTGACATTTTTATGCATTTTTGTTTTGGAACATGTTCAGATAAAGGATGTGAAGTTTAAAATTGGTTAACTTTGTATGTGTTCAACGATAATGAACATGTTAAGCCATTTTAACTGATCACATCAATCAAAGGAATAATTATACATTACAATCGTGTACATTATGCATGCTATAAGTGGGTATGGTATATGTTAGCAATGCTTGATCGGGACAATAATGCACTGCTGTTAGTATAGCCACCTATACAAACAGATTACATTTTGTGGTGAAACAAGATAGGATGCTGCTTTGAATTTCTAATAGAATAAAACAATTGGCTCATATTTTATACATGCCATAATTTTCCAGCCTTTTTTCTAAATTTACTTGACTGGTGGAAACAGTGTAGGGATTATTTCATCTTGTGTTAATAAAAGAGACCATCAAATTTAGGTATTCGCTGTGCAGGCATCACACTTCCGTACACCAGCTGTAGGTAGCGTAACAAGGGGCGGGCGGTGAAGCCGGCTTGATGACATCACTGGAGAGTATTTTTCACTATTGGTGGTGGAAACAAATCACTGCTCCCTGAGAACGCCTCTGCCCCCCCCCCCTCCATCGTTGCCTGAAGATGGCTCTGTTCCTCAATCAGTCAGTCAAACTATCAAGGATAAAACTACATAGGATACACCCTGGGAAGTTACGATTGATAGTGATAGTACAGTTGGTGTATATAACTATAAACTACATCCCTGCATATGTAGCTATATCTAAGGTCAATGTCAAACAGAGCTCAGACTGTCAATGAAGAAAGTATTTGCATCATAGCAAAAGTTTAGCATATCCTGAAGCTTAGGTAATGGTAGTTATGATGTTAATTTTTTTTTTTTTTTTTTTTTTTTTCCCGGACCGGCCTATAGCCATATTCCGGGTGGGGAGTGACATCTGGCAATTTGCCAGGAAAAGAGTTACGTTATCCGGTTTATGTGACCCGGAACAAACTAGGGACTAGGGCAGCTATTTTACGTTACTAGTTACGTTAACCGGTTTATTTGTACCCGGAAAAATTATTTGTTCAAAGTAAATATAATATCTAACTTACGTTAAGTATTTCGTTCAAGGTCAAATATAAGTAAAACACGAGACACACATACATACATATTTTTATTACATACACTTGAACAGTGTCAGTGTTGGTGGAGCCGTGGGGTGCCGTCATTGCAACAGCGGGAGACTGTTGCCAGTCTCCCTAGCTCCGGCGCCTCGGCGAGACCTGGTTGTGGGGTGTGTTTAGCTGGGCGAAAAGTCCTGAATAATAAAAAACCCAGCGTCTATAGCAAAGGGGAAAAACCTGCGCGGTGGGCCAAAAATGCGCAAGGCAAAAAACCCCTGTTATATTTGTTTAGCTAAACGTGTTTGGTAGAGATACTCTAAGAGGGGACCTATCAATACAAGATAACTATCACCTAACAGTGTAAAAAAGATTGACAGGGTGGATACTGCACCGCAGCGCAGTGGACACTGCACCGCGGCGCAGCATCGGCGTGTAATCTGGTTTGGTTTAGTATACTGCACCGCAGCGCAGCGGACACCACACCGCAGCGCAGTGGAGTGAGCACCGCACCGCAGCGCAGCGGCCACCACACCGCAGCACAGCATCGGCATATGTTATCAGGGGCGGGTGTTCAACTACTCGGCTTTGGCAAGAGCGGAGCAGAGTGGAGAGGAGGGTTGGGAGGAGCATTACGTTAAGAGATGAACAACGAATTCCAATGGAACCTTTCGTTGCGAGACTGATTCGGCAGGGAATCATGCCGCCGCCAACGCAAGACCGCACATCTACCATCGGCGTCCCATCGCTGAAATCCCCCGCCGAATCAGCCACGCAACGAATTTCGCCGCGCGGCCGGGATCCAGCAGGGGGCCCCCGTAACAAGACACCGGCAGCCAACACGTAACCCCACGTCGGCAGCAGCGTGATTTTAACATAATTTAACATGCTGCACCGCAGCGCAGCGGACACTGCACCGCAGCGCAGCAGTCACCACACCGCGGCGCAGCATCGGCGTGTGATCTGATTTGGCAGGGAATCATGCCGCTGCCAACGCAAAATCGCACATCGGCCATCGGCGTCCCATCGCAGAAATCCCCCGCCAAATCAGCCACGTCACGAACAGCACCGGCCATTCGCCGCGCGGCCGAGATCCAGCAGGGGGCCCCCGCAACAAGACACCGGCAGCCAACCCGCAACTCCCGCGCCAGCAGTAACCTGATTTAACAGTTAGTCAGGAAGTTATTTCTGGCTGGTTTGGCAGGGCATCATGCCGCCGCCAACGCAAAACCGCACATCAACCATCGGCGTCCCATCGCAGAAATCCCCCGCCAAATCAGCCACGCAACGAACAGCCAAGCCGTAACCATTCGCCGCGCTACCAATCCAGCAGGGGGCCCCCGCGACAAGACACCGGCAGCCAACACACAACTTCCACGTCTGCAGCAGCACGATTTAACAGTTAGTCAGAAATAACTTAATGACGTATTTGTTGGTGATTTATTGTTTCTTGTTCAACCGTCTCAAATTGCGGCGGTAGCGGTTACTTTCAGGGGGGCTGGGGCTACGAGGGAGCCGGGAAGGAGGGTGGGGGGAGGGGAGGGATGGCGGGGAGAGGCGGGCGGGCGGGGAGCTGGGGCGGGAGGGCGGGGACTGGGCGGGGTTGCGGGCGACTTTCCGGGAGACGGCTCTCATGAGAGAGTCGTCCGAGGGGAGGTCCTCCGAGAATCGGCTCTCCGCTGGTGCTGGGGAGGCCGGGGAGGCGGGGCCTGAGTCGGTGTTCGACTCGGCTGGTTGGGCTGGGGAGCGCGGTGCCGGTGGATCAGCGGCAACGGCGCCTTCGAGGTCCGATAGAGATGCCTCGGGGAGCTGGGGTGGTGGTCGGGGGGTCTGTCGGTTGGGGGGTCTGGCGGGAGGCCGGTGGGGTGGGGGGGAGGTTCCGGGAGGTGGGAGGGGCGGCCAAGCGCCGGGGGCGAGACCTGGGCTGAGGGAGGTGGAGGGCGGGGCGTCCGGTGGGCGCCGACTGTCGCCGCGCTTCAGGCGCTCTGTCTCGCGAGCGAGACCCCAGGCCAAACACCGGCGGTCCCAGGCCGGGTGGGCCTGGTCGCACGAGGCGCAGCGTGCTGCGCGCGTGCACCCTTCGGTGCCGTGCTCGCCAGCGCACCGACCACAGGTGGCGGTGCGCACCCGGCAGGTCCACTTGAGGTGGCCGTAGTGCCAGCACTGCTGACACTGCCGGGGGGGCGGGATCCACTCCCTGACGGGGGCAGCCACGTACCCACAGTGGATGTGGGTCGGCAGCTCCTTGCCTCGGAAGCGGAGCCGAATCAGCGGGTTGGGCTGATCGGGTCGCCGCTTCGATGGCGACAGGCGAGTCACCTCGCACACCCCTTGGTGTGCGAGTTCCCGGAGGAGGTCGTCCTCCGAGAGCTCGGCCACGTCTGGGCACCATGCCAGACCCTCCACGGAGTTGAGGTGCGCCGGGGCCTCCACGGCGACCTTCACTCCGATGAAGGTGGTCCGTCCCATGACACTGACGTTCTGTTGGGACGTCAGTGTCTCGATCAGGAGTGCTCCCGATCGAATGGGTTTGGCGCTGGCTACGTCGCCACAGATGGCGACCAGCCAGCGCCGGACCAGGAACGGGTTGACATTCCTAAATGGAATGCCATCCGCTCGCCACATAAGGAGGCAAGCGGGCCCGTCCGGGGGGGTGGGGTCGGGGGGGAGCCGTGCTCCGGGTCGGACCCTGGGAGGCCCCTGAGGGGAGCGGGGAGTGGGTCCGACCGGGGAGGTGCGACGTCGCGCACCGGGGGGGGACCCCAGAGGGGGGTCGGAGGGTCGGGGGGACGGAGGGGCGGAGGGGCGGGGGGGTGGGTCGGGGGGTCGGGGGGACGGAGGGGCGGAGGGGCGGGGGGGTGGGTCGGGGGAATGGGAGTCCGGCAACGGCCGGGCCCCTGGACGGGGCGGGCGGGGCCCCTGAGGGGGGCTGGGAGGGGGACTGGGAGGGGGACTGAGCGGCGGGCGGGGGGCCTCAGCCCGACGGTGATATGGCAAGGTGGGCATGCGGGGCAGGCGGGAGGGGGACAAGTCCTCGGGGGAACGCTGACGCGCTCTGGGGAACCCCGGAGGGGGGTAGTAGGGGCGGCGGGGCGGGGGGGTCGCCATGACCGGAGGAGGGAGGGGAAAGCTTAATGAATAACCTAAATTACGTTAACGTGGCACACACGGCAGAACGTGTTGCCAGCTGCAATTAATCTAAAGAATGAAGCGGGTTCTCTACCTTGCAAATTGTGGAAATTACGTTACCTACTTAAAAATATCTAAGGGCTACCTATCTAAGGGTCTAACGACCCTGCCACAAGCACGTGGACAGGGTCCCGCACCCGGAAGCGGTGGAGGGCTGGAGGAGAGAAGTCTGGAAGGCGTCCAAGGTCCGTTGTCGTTGAGATCGATGAATATGATGTTAATATAATATTACATCTTTATTCAATTGAGCATGGCCAATCGTCAAAACTGTTTCAATACAGGACCAAACTTGGCGCCCTCCCCGCGCGGTTAGTGCAGAACAGTTGACATATCTGCAAAACTAGTCGCCACAATCAGATTTCAGTTTGTCATTGGGCAAAACTTTAACATTGTGCAGGTAGAAAATAGCACATCTGAAGAAAACAATTGTGTTCATTCTAAAAGGATCGTCATTGTGCATTTCACATTAGAGCTTCTCCACAACAAAGTGCGATAATTTAGACATTTCTCAAAACAGTTTGTTCGCATTCAAAACCGTTTGGCAATGCTCTAAAATCAAAATGACTTAGAATGAGACAGAAACGCCCCCCCCCCAAAAAAAAACATTGACTGTTGTACACCTCATGTCGATGACACCATGTGAGTGACCAGACAGGAGATCACGTCGCAACACCAATATTGTTACCTATGGCATGAAATTCAAGGAGTGTTCAGGCTGACATTTTTATGCATTTTTGTTATGGAACATGTTCAGATAAAGGATGTGAAGTTTAAAATTGGTTAACTTTGTATGTGTTCAATGATAATGAACATGTTAAGCCATTTTAACTGATCACATCAATCAAAGGAATAATTATACATTACAATCGTGTACATTATGCATGCTATAAGTGGGTATGGTATATGTTAGCAATGCTTGATCGGGACAATAATGCACTGCTGTTAGTATAGCCACCTATACAAACAGATTACATTTTGTGGTGAAACAAGACAGGATGCTGCTTTGAATTTCTAATATAATAAAACAATTGGCTCATATTTTATACATGCCATAATTTTCCAGCCTTTTTTCTAAATTTACTTGACTGGTGGAAACAGTGTAGGGATTATTTCATCTTGTGGGAATAAAAGAGACCATCAAATTTTGGTATTAGCTGTGCAGGCATCACACTTCCGTACACCAGCTGTAGGTAGCGTAACAAGGGGCGGGCGGTGAAGCCGGCTTGATGACATCACTGGAGAGTATTTTTCACTATTGGTGGTGGAAACAAATCACTGCTCCCTGAGAACGCCTCTGCCCCCCCCCCCCCCCTTCCATCGTTGCCTGAAGACGGCTCTGTTCCTCAATCAGTCAGTCAAACTATCAAGGATAAAACTACATAGGATACACCCTGGAAAGTTACAATTGATAGTGATAGTACAGTTGGTGTATATAACTATAAACTACATCCCTGCATATGTAGCTATATCTAAGGTCAAAGTCAAACAGAGCTCAGACTGTCAATGAAGAAAGCATTTGCATCATAGCAAAAGTTTAGCATATCCTGAAGCTTAGGTAATGGTAGTTATGATGTTAATATAATATTACACCTTTTTTCAATTGAGCATGGCCAATCGTCAAAACTGTTTCAATACAGGACCAAACTTGGTGCCCTTCCCCGCGCGGTTGGTGCAGAACAGTTGACATATCTGCAAAACTAGTCGCCACAATCAGATTTAAGTTTGTCATTGGGCAAAACTTTAACATTGTGCAGGTAGAAAATAGCACATCTGAAGAAAAAAATTGTGTTCATTCTAAAAGGATCGTCATTGTGCATTTCATATTGGAGCTTCTCCACAGCCAAGTGTGATAATTTAGACATTTCTCAAAAGTTTGTTCGCATTCAAAACCGTTTGGCACTGCTCTAAAATCAAAATGACTTGGAATGAGACAGAAACGCCCCCCCCCAAAAAAAGAAGAAGAAGAAACATTGACTGTTGCACACCTCATGTCGATGACACCATGTGAGTGACCAGACAGGAGATCACGTCGCAACACCAATATTGTTACCTATGGCATGAAATTCAAGGAGTGGTCAGGCTGACATTTTTATGCATTTTTGTTTTGGAACATGTTCAGATAAAGGATGTGAAGTTTGAAATTGGCTAACTTTGTATGTGTTCAATGATAATGAACATGTTAAGCCATTTTAACTGATCACATCAATCAAAGTAAAAATTATACATTACAATCGTGTACATTATGCATGCTATAAGTGGGTATGGTATATGTTAGCAATGCTTGATCGGGACAATAATGCACTGCTGTTAGTATAGCCACCTATACAAACAGATTACATTTTGTGGTGAAACAAGACAGGATACTGCTTTGAATTTCTAATATAATAAAACAATTGGCTCATATTTTATACATGTCATAATTTTCCAGCTTTTTTTCTAAATTTACTTGACTGGTGGAAACCGTGTAGGGATTATTTCATCTTGTGGTATTCAGTGCTGAACGTAAGATCATAAAATACATAAAAGAGACCATCACATTTTGGTATTAGCTGTGCAGGCATCACACTTCCGTACACCAGCTGTAGGTAGCGTAACAAGGGGCGGGTGGTGAAGCCGGCTTGATGACATCACTGCGAGAGTATTTTGTTCACTATCGGTGGTGGAAACAATTGTAATAACATAATCAAACCTGACCTAACCTTTATAGCAACTACGGTCACAGGGACCCACGTTTAGAATGCTCCGCTCGCATTTGCTCGCTGCACTGCAGAACCTACCGAGGGCTGTCACCTGTCGCCCCCCGGACCCCCCAGACCATCTTGTAGACAAAACCTAACCCTACAGCATAATAAGTTGTGATGTATTTACACCATAGGGTTAGGTTTTGTTCACGAGATGGGCTGGGGGGGGGGGGGGGGACAGCCCCCAGTAGGTTCTGCGGCACAGTGAGTGAATGCAAGTGGAGCATTCTAAACGTGGGTCCCTGCGACCGTAATTGCTATAAAGGTCAGGTTTGATTGTTATTACAATTGTTTCCACCATCACTGCTCCCTGAGAACGCATCTGCCCCCCCCCCTCCATCGTTGCCTGAGGACGGCTCTGTTCCTCAATCAGTCAGTCAAACTATCAAGGATAAAACTACATAGGATACACCCTGGAAAGTTACGATTCATAGTGAAAAATACCCTCCCAGTGACGTCATCAAGCGGGCTGTACTGTCCGACCCTTGTTACACTACCTACAGTTGGTGTACGGAAGTGTGATGCCTGTGCAGCTAATACCTAAATTTCTCAAGCTTCCACAATTTGAATCTTGCTTCTTGCAAGAAATAACATTAAACAAATGTGATCTTGCCACCGACAGCCATCA
The DNA here is from genome assembly GCA_036785665.1 of Chirona hameri. Taxonomy (NCBI): domain Eukaryota; kingdom Metazoa; phylum Arthropoda; class Thecostraca; order Balanomorpha; family Balanidae; genus Chirona; species Chirona hameri. The sequence continues at coordinate 56,124 of JAXIVJ010002806.1, read as the reverse complement.
CACCAAGGTCAACCTGGTTGCACCTAAACCACGCCTACCTCATGTATCAGGGAAGATGCTGACGATCCATCACCATTGCAAGAGTGGAATCACGTCACTCGAGCTTGTGTCAAAAAGCTTGGCTGTGCCATCAAATGACAATATTCATAGCAATAAATTAAATGAATCATGTAAATAGAAAAGAAACTGCAGTTCTAATGAAACACAGTTGTGAGGGATTGCATATATGAAAACTATAATTTCAAATTTGCATCTCCCTCACCCAAAGAACAGTTTTACCTGAGTTTTCGAACGTCGGCCAAAAGCAAACTAAAAAGGGTGTATTAGGTATCAGAATTAAAGGAAATCGCTTTGCCAGTATGTCAAAACATTTGCAGGCCATGAAAACAAAACTTACCAGCATAGGTACAATGTTTTCAGGCACGCACAGCTCGCTACTCCCGGAGATCACAGCAAATATTCAGTCGCAAACAAAAATGGCGACACATCTTGGTGCCGGCGTGGCGACTCGTTAGCTATCAAGCCTGCAAAATCATCCTTTCCACAAGTCCCAAACCAATGACATCATCAACAAACACCAAGGCAACCTAAATGGGCTGCTTCGTAATATATATGCATGGGAACAGCGTGTCAAAGCTGGATCAGCTGAGCATGGCGAGTCTGTGGCTAACTTCCATATGCAGCATGAGGCTTGTCAGCAGCTGGTAAATGAAGGAGGATGGACCTTTTCATTTAAGAAGGCAAAAACCAATCCCAAACCATGCTGTGTGTTGTTTGAATAGCTTAGTGACAAGGGTAAGCCTGATCCCTTATTTCAAAACAAGGCTACTTACACTGCCCAGGTATTCTACAGGTATTCTTACCCTGCCCAGACTCTTATAAGGTTGTGTTACTTGAATACCAACAGGGCGATGGCTTGTTTGAAGCCCTTGTTTTGACATATTGCTTGTCAATATTTTGTACAGTGTAGGGTGACTATTTTACGTTAGTGAATTACGTTAACCGGCTTATGTGAACCCGGAGAGTTTATTGTTCAGAGTAAATATAATATCTAACATTACGTTAAGTATTTCGTTCAAAGTCAAAAATAAGTAAAACACGAGACACACATGCACACATATTTTATTACATACACTTGAACAGTGTCAGTGTTGATGGAGCCGTGGGGGTGCCATCATTGCCACAACGGGAGACTGTTGCCAGTCTCCCTGGCTCTGGCGCCTCGGCGAGACCTGGTTGTGGGGTGTACTTAGCTGGGAGAAAAGTCCTGAATAATACAAAACCCAGCGTCTAAGGCAAAGGGGAAAAAACCTGCGCAGAGGGCCAAAAATGCGCTAGGCCAAAAAAAACTGTTATATTTGATTAGCTAAACGTGTTTGGTAGAGATAATCTAAGAATGATGCGATTTTGTTTAATGTGATGCGATTTTGTTGTGTATAATTAATAATGTTCTGTCGTTTATCGTTGTGTACTGGGAAAATAATTAGTAAGTGCTTAATTGTGTAGCGCGGATAACCTGGGCAATGTTGGCAATTTGGTGGCGGGAGATTCTCCTTAATATAATAATGAGTAATTGTTGTATGACCGAGACGGAGGCGCGCCAATATCACCTCCTTTTCTCTACAATTCTGGTGACTAGATATAAAATGTTGGACTTTTGGCTTGATTGGATGAAGATGAAAATGCGGAGCAGCGTCCCACTCGCGCTGTCGCAATATGTTAAGTTGTAAATTTATATAATTTAAAATGTCTGTTACTGGACTTGGTAATTGATTTTCTGAAGGTAATTCTAGGCTCAATTTCGCTAGTCTGTCGGCTTCCTCGTTTCCCGGGATACCGGCGTGTCCTGGGATCCAGAGGAATGTAATACTGTTGTTTTCACTGTTTAAATACTTGATTAGCTGTCTGATTTTAAATACTATCGGGTTTCTACAGTCACTAATCGAGGAAATGGCCGAGAGCGAGGCGGACGAATCTGTGCAAATGACTACTTCCTTAAGTTTTTCTTTTCTGATATATATTAATGCTAATAAAATGGATGACAATTCCGCTGTGTATACGCTATTTATGTCCGGAAGTCTAAAGTTGTTGCTAGCTGTGTTTGTGAAGTATGCACCACCAGTTCGGCCGTCGCATCGAGAGCCGTCTGTGTATATGTATGTGTATGTGTTGTGTTGTGCTTTGTGTTCGTTGAAGAGTGTGTGTGTCTCTGCCGCCGTGACTGTGTATTTGTTATGTGTGAAGAGGCGGTGTGTGTCTGGTGTTGTGTCGAGCCAGTGAGGTGTGAGTGGTGGCATTGGCATTGTGTTGAAGTGTGGAATGTTGAATAGTGCGAGTGTTTGTCTGATTCTGTGACTGATGAGTGGGTGTCGTTTTTGTAGTAGTGTTTGTCGTCTTGTGGGTGCGGGGTGATTTTAGATGTGGAATGTTGGGCGTGTGGGGTGTGAACTTGCTCTGGCGTAGAATCTAAGTAATGTGTATTTGCGTCGGCGGCAGAGTGTGGCAATGCTTGTGTCGATGTGTAAGTTTGTGGTGTTGGTGGTGCGGCAGGCTCCAGTCACGATGCGCAAGGCAGCGTTTTGGACAGTTTGCAATTTTTTTAATTTGTTTGGAACATATGTCATCAAATAAGAATGCGTTATAGTCCAGTACTGGGCGTATCAGGGAAGTATATAGTTGGAGGAGAGTGGCACGATCTGCGCCCCACTCTCGAACAGCCAATGACTTCATAATATTAATTCGTCGCGTATATCTCTGCACTAAATCATTGAAGTGTGGGATGAACGAGAGACGTGTGTCTAGCATTATTACCAGATACTTGAATGATTTGACGAAAGGGATAATTTGATTGTTATATTTTAATGGAATGTAGGGTTCCACATATGCGGAAAAATTAGGAATGCAGATTCACTTGGATAAATTTGCAGACCCCATTGGTCGCACCATACCTTTATATCAATGAGTACTAGTTGTACAATTTTGCTGGCTTGATCGACACTCGGGTGCGAGAACCACACCGCCAGGTCATCAGCGTACATTGAAAATTTGAGACCTTTGTCGATCTTGTTAATATTACTGAAAATATCGTTAATCATAATTAAAAATAGGGTTGGGGGAGAGGATTGATCCCTGTGGTACACCGTGGTCTTGATTTTGATTTGGACAATATGTGTTGCCGCACCTTACATTAAAAGTTCTATTTTCTAAAAAGTTTTGGATAAATTTGGCGAGTCGACCTCGAATTCCGGCCTTATGGACCTTTACTAGAAGTGCGGTTTTGTTGACTCTGTCAAACGCAGCTCTCAAATCAAGAAAGAGGGCAACTGTGACCTCTCTCCCTCGAAAGCCGCGCTGGACAGAGTCGATAAGACCAACTAAATTGTCCGCAGTGGAGCGACCAGGTCGAAAACCACTTTGGTGTGGGGTAAGTAAATTATTTGATTCAATGTATGTCCTGATGCGTCCATTAACCATGCGTTCGAATAGTTTACATGCACAACTAGTTAGAGAAATAGGGCGATAGCTAGCGGGAGAATATTTAGGTTTGCGAGGTTTAAGTATAGGAATTAGCGTACTATTATGCCAAGATTCAGGGAAAGTGCCATCAAACCACATGGTATTGAAGGCTGTTGGTAAGTTGGTGAGACCAGTCTCTGTCAAGTTTTTAAAGAAGGAGTAGTCAATTTGATCTGAGCCTACAGAAGTTTTACCACATTTACCAATAGCGTACGTTAACTCTGAGTTGGTAAAAAGAGAGTTGTAGATTTCTACGTTATTAGAGTCAAAGCTAATAGATTGAAATTGATCGTTAAGTTGGTTAGCAAAAGTTGGTGTACATTGTTGTGTTGATGATATGCTAGCGTAGTGTTGTGCAAATTGTGTTGCCACTTCTAGGGGAAGCGTGTAAGATGTGTTGTGTATTTGTAAGTGTGGGATTTTGTATGACGGTGGTCTTTTATTTGAAAACGATCTAATTAATGTCCACATTTTTGAGAGGGAGGTAAATCGATTAAAGGTAGATGAGAATTCCTGCCAAGATTCTTTTTTTGCTTTGTCAATGATTGTTTTAGCCAAAGAGCGAGTTTTCCGTACTTCGTGTTCGTTTTCTGCAGTAATACAAGCTTGAAATTTCCGAAATGCTCTTTTCCGGAGGGCAACAGCTCTCTGGCATTCTGTGTTCCACCACGGGGCAGTACGCTGCCTCGGGTGGTGTTGTGTGTGTGTGCGTGTGTGTGGAATGTGCTGATGTGCTGATGCGAGAATAGTGTTTAAGAATGTGTTAATGTCGGTCTGGGAGTATGCGGGATGATTAATGTCAATGTGTTTTTGAAAGGAGGACCGTCTGCTTTGCGAAGGTTGCATCTAGGCAAGGAGTAAAAATTTGTCTGTCCTGAAAGGACTTGTAGTTCTAAGTGAATTGGGAAATGATCGCTAAAAAGAGGGTTAGAATGTGCGTTAAATGTAAAAAGTGTCGCGATGCGTGGTGTGGCGAAGGCGAGATCAATGGCGCTGTAAGTCACCTCGCCTCCTGAGTGGTGTATGTGTGTGGGTGATTGGTCGTTAAGGAAGACCAAATTATGCCGGTCCAGTAGATCCAGCATAATTTGGCCTCTGCGAGAGTTCCGGAGGCATCCCCACGCCCGACTATGCGCGTTGAAATCGCCCATAATCAGACATGGGGTGTTAATATTTGTAATAAGCTGGGAAAGAGAATCAATATCTATTTCCTCAGTAGGACGGAAATAAATGGAGATAAGAGTTAGTTCTAGCTGAGCGATTTTAATATTAACGCCGACTGCGTCTAAGGTTGTTTGAAGGTCGATTTGGTGATGCAAAAGTTGGTTTGAAATAAGCAAAACCGAGCCGCCTCGGCGCGGTGATGCATTTACGTTATTTGTATAAAGGCTATAGCCGGGGATTTTAAAAGTATAGTTATTAAAGTTGGCGTCAGTAAAATGGGTTTACTGAACAGCGGCTACTAACGGATTATTATTTAAGACATAATGTTTGAATTGCCCCCAATGGGATATTAAAGATCTAACATTCCATTGGAGGACGAATTCTGAGTGGTTATTGTTCATTATTAGTAGCTGCTGTCCGGACCGCGCCCTGCGATCGCTCGGGTGTGCCTAGGTCGGCGGGAGCGGGGGCGGCTCGACCGTGACCGGGATGGCGGGGAGGGGGTCGGGCTCTCCTCAGTGACCCGGGGGCGGGGTTGGGAGGAGGGACGGGGTTGGGAGGAGGGGCGGGGTTGGGCGGAGGGGCGGGGTTGGGAGGAGGGGCGGGCGGGTGAGGAGTTGGAGCGGTAGCGCTGGTACTGCTGGGAGCGGGCGGCCTTCAGGGAGCCGGTCCGCAGAAGGGACTCGTCGTCCGACGAGGGTTCCGTAGAACGACGGGGGGTCTCCCGGTGGGGGGAGGGTCCGTCAGAGGGAGCCGGGGTGGACTCGGCTGAGGTTGGGGGCGGGGCAGGTCGGCATGGGTGCGTAGCCTGACAAGCCGGCTCGGGGTCGGGGCAGGTCTGGTTGAGCAGCCTGCTGGAAAGTTGCCTGGGGCGGGGCTTGCGGACCGGTGGTCCGGCGGGGCGGGGCCTTGGCCGGGTTAGGCAGCGGCGGCCAGGCGGTGGGGTTCAGGGCTGGGGAGAGCGTCGGGGGAGGCGGGCCTCTGTCGGTCTCCTTGGTTTCCCTCCACGAACGCCACCTGTACCGGGCAGAGCCGATACCAGGCGGCGTGGGCATCTCCGCAACCGGCGCAGCACTTAGCTGCGGCGGTGCACCCGTCCGTCGGGTGTTGCCCAGCACACCGACCACACGTGTGGTAGTGTGCCTGGCAGGCGCGGTCAATGTGGCCAAATCGCCAACATTTCCGGCACTGCCGGGGGGCCGGATCCAGCGGCGCACGACTACCTTCAGGTAGCCGCAGTACACTTGGCTGGGCAATGCTAGCCCGCTGAACCTCAAGCGTACTAGTGGGTTTGGCTGCTCGTGCCTCTGGGGCCTGAGCCGCACCACCTCCACTACGCCCTGCGGCTCGAGCTCCCAGAGGATCTCCTCCTCCGAGAGGCGAGCCACCTCAGGGTACCACACGAGGCCCTCCACCGAGTTCAGGTGGATGGGGGCCTCGACATTCACCGCTACACCGATGAATGTCGTGGTAGCCAGCAGGGGGGCGTTCTGCTGACCAGACAGGGTCTGGATCAGGAGTGCCCCTGACTGGATGGTCTTGGCCATTCCCACGTCCCCGCCACAGATCGACCGTAGCCAGCGCCTTATGGCGAAAGGGTTGGCCGATCCAAACGGAGCACCGTCGTCCCGCTTCATTAGCAGGAACGCCGGGCCGTCGGGGGTTCGGGAGTCAGGCGGGAGCCGGGCCCCTGGACGGGGCGGGCTGGGCCCCTGAAGGGGGCTGGGAGGGGGACCGTCCAGGGGGGCACGCGGTCGCGCGCCGGAAGACCCCAGAGGGGGGTCGGGCGGGTGGGGGGGTGGGGGGGGGGGGTACTGTAACTTGCCAACACGCTCTGTCGTGTGTGGCAAGTTACAGTAAACAGTTAGCCCCTATCCTCATCTTCTGAGCCACGACGATGGCTACCATCGTCGTGGCTCAGAAGATGAGGATAGGGGCTAACTGTTTACTGTAACTTGCCACACACGACAGAGCGTGTTGGCAACTGCAAATTAACTGCCAAAAGTGGAGGGGACCTAAACCGTGGAGGAGGCCTATTGCCAATACAAAATTTGTGTCTAATGAAACTGCCTACTTAAAAATATATAAAGTCTACCTATCTAAGGGTCTACAACCCTGCCACACGCACGTGGTCAGGGTTCCGCACCCGGAAGCGGTGGAGGGCTGGAGCAGGCTGGCTGGTAGGCGTCCGAGGTCCGATGTCGAAGAAAGGATGCGCCGGCCGGTTTTTTTTTTCCTATTCTTCCCGGGACGGCCTATAGCCATTTTCCGGGGAGGGGCAATGACCTCTGGCAATTTGCCAGGCAAAAAACTACGTTAACCGGTTTATGTGACCCGGAGCAAACTAGGGACTAGGGCAGCTATTTTACGTTACTAATTACGTTAACCGGTTTATTTGTACCCGGAAAAATTATTTGTTCAAAGTAAATATAATATCTAACATTACGTTAAGTATTTCGTTCAAGGTCAAATATAATATCTAGCATTACGTTAAGTATTTCGTTCAAGGTCAAAAATAATATCTAGCTTTACGTTAAGTATTTCGTTCAAAGTCAAAAATAAGTCAAACACGAGACACACATGCATACATATTTTTATTACAATACACTTGTACAGTGTCAGTGTTGATGGAGCCGTGGCGGTGCCGTCATTGCCACAACGGGAGACTGTTGCCAGTCTCCCTGGCTCCGGCGCCTCGGCGAGACCTGGTTGTGGGGTGTATTTAGCTGGGCGAAAAGTCCTGAATAATAAAAAACACAGCGTCTAAGGCAAAGGGGAAAAAACCTGCGCGGTGGGCCAAAAATGCGCAAGGCCAAAAACCCCTGTTATATTTGATTAGCTAAACGTGTTTGGTAGAGATAATCTAAGAGGAGACCTATCAATTCAGGATAACTATCACCTAACAGTGTTTGAAGATTTAATGTGATGCCATTTTGTTGTGTGTAATTAATAATGTTCTGTCGTTTATCGTTGTGTACTGGGCAAGTAATAAGTAAGTGCTTGATTGTGTAGCGCGGATAACCTGGGCAATGTTGGCAATTTGGTGGCGGGAGATTCTCCATAATATAATAATGAGTAATTTTTGTATGACCGAGACGGAGGCGCGCCAAAATTACCTCCTTCTCTCTACAATTCTGATGACTAGATATAAAATGTTGGACTTTTGGCTTAATTGGATAAAGATGAAAATGCGGAGCGGCGTCCCACTCGCTCTGGCGCAGTATGCTAAGTTGAGAATTAATATAATTTAACACGTCTGATACTGGACTTGGAAGTTGGTTTACTGAAGGTAATTCTAGGCTCAATTTCGCAAGTCTGTCGGCTTCCTCGTTTCCCGGGATACCGGTGTGTCCTGGGATCCAGAGGAATTTAATACTATTGTTTTTACTGTTTAAATACTTGATTAGTTGTCTGATTTTAAATACTATCGGGTTTCTACATTCACTAATCGAGGAAATGGCCGTGAGCGAGGCGGACGAGTCTGTGCAAATGACTACTTCCTTAAGTTTTTCTTTTCTGACATATATTAATGCTAATAAAATGGCTGACAATTCCGCTGTGTATACGCTATTTATGTCGGGAAGTCTAAAGTTATTGCTAACTGTGTTTGTGTAGAATGCACCACCGGTTCGGCCTTCGCCCCGTGAAACGTCGGTGTATATGTATGTGTATGTGTTGTGTTGTGCTTTGTGTTCGTGGAAGAGTGAGAGTGTTTCTGACGCGGTGACTGTGTTTTTGTTGTGTGTGAAGAGGCGGTGTGTGTCTGGTGTTGTGTCGAGCCAGTGAGGTGTGAGTGGTGGCGTTGGCATTGTGGTGAGGTGAGCGATGTTGAATAGTGTGAGTGTTTGTCTGATTCTGTGGCTGATAAGCGGGTGTCGTTTTTGTAGTAGTGTTTGTCGTCTAGTGGGTGCGGGGTGATTTAAGATGTGGAATGTTGGGCGTGTGGGGTGTGAACTTGCTCTGGCGTAGAATCTAAGTAGTGTGTATTTGCGTCGGCGGCAGAGTGTGGGAATGTTAGTGTCGATGTGTAAGTTTGTGGTGTTGGTGGTGCGGCAGGCTCCAGTCACGATGCGCAAGGCAGCGTTTTGGACAGTTTGCAATTTTTTAATTTGTTTGGAACATATGTCATCAAATAAGAATGCGTTATAATCCAGTACTGGGCGTATCAGGGAAGTATATAGTTGGAGGAGAGTGGCGCGATCTGCGCCCCACTCTCGACCAGCCAATGACTTCATAATATTAATTCGTCGCGTACATCTCTGCACTAAATCATTGAAGTGTGGGATGAACGAGAGACGTGTGTCTAGCGTTATTCCCAGATACTTGAATGATTTGACAAAAGGGATAATTTGATTGTTATATTTTAATGGAATGTAGGGTTCCACATATGCAGGTTTCTTTGAAAAAATTAGAGATGCAGATTTACTTGGAGAAATTTCCAGACCCCATTGGTCGCACCATACCTTTATATCAATGAGTACTAGTTGTAACATTTTGCTGGCTTGATCGACACTCGGGTGCGAGAACCACACCGCCAGGTCATCAGCGTACATTGAAAATTTGAGACCTTTGTCGATCTTATTAATATTTCTGAAGATGTCGTTAATCATAATTAAAAATAGGGTCGGGGAGAGGACCGATCCCTGTGGGACACCGTGGTCCTGATTTTGATTTGGAGAATATGTGTTGCCGCACCTTACATTAAAAGTTCTATTTTCTAAAAAGTTTTGGATGAATTTGGCGAGTCGACCTCGAATTCCGGCCTTATGGACCTTTACTAGAAGTGCGGTTTTGTTGACTCTGTCAAACGCAGCTCTCAAATCAAGAAAGAGGGCAATTGTGACCTCTCTCCCTCGAAAGCCGCGCTGGACAGAGTCGATAAGACCAACTAAATTGTCCGCAGTGGAACGACCAGGTCGAAAACCACTTTGGTGTGGGGTAAGTAAATTATTTGATTCAATGTATGTCCTGATGCGTCCATTAACCATGCGTTCGAATAGTTTACATGCACAACTAGTTAGAGAAATAGGGCGATAGCTAGCGGGAGAAGATTTAGGTTTGCGAGGTTTAATTATAGGAATTAGCGTACTATTATGCCAAGATTCAGGGAAAGTGCCGTCAAACCACATGGTATTGAAGGCTGTTAGTAAGTTGGTGAGACCAGTCTCTGTCAAGTTTTTAAAGAAGGAGTAGTCAATTTGATCTGGCCCTACAGAAGTTTTACCACATTTACCTATAGCGTACGTTAACTCTGGGTTGGTAAAAAGAGAGTTGTATATTTCTACGTTATTAGAGTCAAAGCTGATAGATTGAAATTGATCGTTAAGTTGGTTAGCAAAAGTTGGTGTACATTGTTGTGCTGATGATATGTTAGCGTAGTGTTGTGCAAATTGTGTTGCCACCTCTAGGGGAAGCGTGTAAGATGTGTTGTGTATTTGTAAGTGTGGGATTTTGTATGCCGGTGGTCTTTTATTTGAAAACGATTTGATTAATGTCCAAATTTTTGAGAGGGAGGTAAATCGATTAAAGGTAGATGAGAATTCCTGCCAAGATTCTTTTTTTGCTTTGTCAATGATTGTTTTAGCCAAAGAACGGGTTTTCCGTACTTCGTGTTCGTTTTCTGCAGTTATACAAGATTTTAATTTTCGAAATGCTCTTTTCCGGAGGGCAACAGCTCTTTGGCATTCTGTGTTCCACCACGGGGCAGTACGCTGCCTCGGGTGGTGTTGTGTGTGTGTGCGTGTGTGTGGAATGTGCTGGTGTGCTGATGCGAGAATAGTGTTTAAAAATGTGTTAATGTCGGTCTGGGAGTCTGTGGGGTGACTAGTGTCAATGTGTTTTTGAAAGGAGGACCAGTCGGCTTTGCGAAGGTTCCATCTAGGCAGAGAGTAAACATTTGTCTGTCCGGAAGGGACTTGGAGTTCTAAGTGAATTGGGAAATGATCGCTAAAAAGAGGGTCTGTTTGTGCGTTAAATGTAAAAAGAGTCGCGATGCGTGGTGTGGCGAAGGCGAGATCGATGGCGCTGTAAGTCACCTCGCCTCCTGAGTGGTGTACGTGTGTGGGTGATTGGTCGTTAAGGAAGACCAAATTATGCCGGTCCAGTAGGTCCAGCATAATTTGGCCTCGGAAAGAGTTCCGAAGGCAGCCCCACGCCCGACTATGCGCGTTGAAATCGCCCATAATCAGACATGGGGTGTTAATATTTGTAATAAGCTGGGAAAAAGAATCAATGTCTATGTCCTCCGTAGGACGGAAATAAATTGAGATGAGAGTTATTTCTAGCTGAGCGATTTTAATATTAACGCCGACTGCGTCTAAGGTTGTTTGAAGGTCGATTTGATGATGCAAAAGTTGGTTTGAAATAAGCAAAGCCGAGCCGCCTCGGCGAGGTGATGCATTTACGTTATTTGTGTAAAGGCTATAGCCGGCGATTTTCAAGGTATAATTATTAAAGTCGGCGTCAATAAAATGGGTTTCCTGAACAGCGGCTACTAACGGATTATTATTTAAGACGTAATGTTTGAATTGCCCCCAATGGGATATTACAGATCTAACATTCCATTGGAGGACAAATTCTGACTGTTGATTATTCATTTAGATTTACTTTTACTGTCCAAGCCTTGCCTGGAGGTCGCTCGAGTATGCCTGCGGGGGCGGGCGGCCGGGCGGGAGGGCGAGGAGTGGGAGCGCGAGGAATCTGACTGGGTGTCACTCTCCGAGAGTCGGGGAGGGGAGTGGGCGGGCGGGGAGTTGGAGCGGGAGGGCGGGGGAGGGGAGTGGGCGGGGCGGGCGGGCGGAGAGTTGGAGCGAGAGGGCGGGGCGTGGTTGCGGGCGATAGACTGGGAGACGGCTCTCATGAGAGAGTCGTCCGAGGAGTCCTCCGAGAGTCGGCACTCCGCTGGTGCTGCGGAGGCCGGGGAGGCGGGGCCTGAGTCGATGTTCGACTCGGCTGGGGCGGGGGGAGCGCGGTGCCGGTGGATCGGCGGCAGCCTCGCGCTCGAGGGCAGCCAGAGGTGCCATTGGGAACTGGCATGGCGGTCGGGGGGTCTGGCGGTTGGTGGGTCTGGCGGGAGGCCGGTTGGGTGGGGGGGAGGTTCCGGGAGGGGGGAGGGGCGGCCAAGCGCCGGGGGCGAGACCTGGGGAGAGCGGGGCGTCCGGTGGGCGCCGACTGTCGCTCCTTTCAATGCGCTTCAGGCGCTCAGCCTCGCGAGCGAGGCCCCAGGCTCTGCACCGGCGGTCCCAGGCCGGGTGGGCCTGGTCGCACGTGGCGCAGCGTGCTGCATGCGTGCACCCTTCGGTGCCGTGCTCGCCTGCGCACCGTCCACAGGTGGCGGTGCGCACCCGGCAGGTCCACTTTAGGTGGCCGTAGTGCCAGCACTGCTGACACTGCCGGGGGGGGGGGGGGGGGGGGGGGCGGGATCCACTCCCTGACTGGGGCGGCCACGTACCCACAATGAATGTGGGTAGGCAGCTCCCTGCCTCTAAAGCGGAGCCGAATCAGCGGGTTGGGCTGCTCGGGCCGCTTCTTGGTGGGCGAGAGGCGCGTGACCTCGCACACCCCTTGGTGTGCGAGCTCTCGGAGGATGAGGTCCTCCGAGAGGGCGGACACGTCTGGGCACCACACCAGACCCTCCACTGAGTTTAGGTGCGCCGGGGCTTCCACGGCGACCTTAGCTCCATTGAATTTGGTCACGCCCATCAGACGGACGTTCTGTGCGGACGTCATCGTCTCGATCAGGAGGGCTCCTGATCGGATGGGCTTGGCGCTGGCGACGTCGCCACTACACATGGCGACCAGCCAGCGCCGGACATTGAACGGGTTGATTGTTTGGAACGGGAGTCCGTCCGTTCGCCACATAAGGAGGCGAGCGGGCCCGTTCGGGGGGGGGGGGGGGGGGGGGGGGTGGGGTCGGGGGGGAGCTGTGCTCCGGGTCGGCTCCTGGGAAGCCCCTGAGGGGGGCGGGGAGTGGAGCCGGCCTGGGGAGTGCGTGGTCGCGCACCGGGGGACCCCAGAGGGGGGTCGGGTGGGTCGGGGGGACGAGAGTCCGGCGACTGCCAGGCCCCTGGACGGGGCGGGCGGGGCCCCTGAGGGGGGCTGGGAGGGGGGACCGTCCAGGGGGGCGCGCGGTCGCGCGCCGGGGAACCCCGGAGGGGGGTCGGGCGGGTCGGGGTGGCGGGGCGGGCGGGGCCCCTGAGGGGGGCTGGGAGGGGGACCGTCCAGGGGGAGGGCGGTCGCGAGACGGGGAACCCCGGAGGGGGGTCGGGCGGGTCGGGGGGGCGGGGTTCCGGGGGGGGGGGGGGGGGGGTAGCCATCGTCGTGGCTCAGGAGGGGAAGGATGGGGGCTAACTATTTACGTTAATTGCCACACACGACAGAACGTGTTGGCAACTGCAAATTAACTTCTCAAGACTGGAGGGGACCTAAACCGTGGAGGAGGCCTATTGCCAATAAAAAATTTGTATCTAATGAGTCTACCTACTTAAAAATATCTAGAGTCTACCTATCTAAGGGTCTACAACCCTGCCACACGCACGTGGTCAGGGTTCCGCACCCGGAAGCGGTGGAGGGCTGGAGCAGGCTGGCTGGAGGCGTCTTCAGGTCCGATGTCGATGAAAGGGCCGCGCCGGCCGGCTGGTGACCATGGCGACCAGCCGGCCGGTCGCCTGACGTCACGTTGCGCATGCGCAGAGCCGTGGTCTGCGCCCAGCAATGGCGTCCGGAACCAGCCCTCCACCGCTTCCGGGTGCGGGACCCTGTCCACGTGCATGTGGCAGGGTCGTTAGACCCCTATATAGGTAGACATTATACATTTTTAAGTAGGTAACGTAATTTCCTCAATTTGAAAGGTAGATAATCCGCTTCATTCTTTAGATTAATTGCAGCTGGCAACACGCTCCGACGTGTGTGCCAGATTAACGTAAAACATAGGTTCTTGTCTCAACTTTCCCCTCCCTCCTCCGGTCATGGCGACCCCCCGCCCCTCCGTCCCCCCGACCCGCCCGACCCCCTTCAGGAGTCTCTCCCCTCCCGTCCCAGCGCGCGGCCCCGAGCCCCCCCCCCCCCGGACGGTCCCCCTGGACCCCCCGGCTTCCCTCAGGAGCCTCGCCCGGACCGACCCGGTGCTTGGCTCCCCCCAACACCTCCCCACCCGACGGGCCTGCTTTCCTCCTCATTCAGAGGAAGGACGGAGTGCACATGCGGCACTCCAACCCGTTCGAGGTGCGCCGCCAACTGGTCGCCCTCTGCGGAGAGGTGGCCAGCGCGCGCCCCATCCGTTCCGGCGCTCTGCTGGTTCAGACCCTGTCTGGCCAGCAGACGGCCACCCTCCTAGCCATCCCGTCTTTCCTGGACAAGGCTTGTGAGGTGACGGCCCCCGACCATATGAATTCCTGTCAGGGATTCATCTTGTGCCCCGAAGTCAGCAATCTGACTGAGTCCGTGCTCCTCCAAGAGCTCGTGACTCAGGGGGTGACAGAAGTGGTCCGGATGCGGTCTAAGCGAACAGGCCCCAACCCCATGGTCCGGCTGCGTTTCCGGGGCTTACAGCTCCCGGAACGCCTCTACTGCGGCTACATAGTAGTCGCAGTCAAGGAGTGGACCCAAGGGCCACTGCAGTGTAAAGCCTGCTGGCGGTTCGGCCACCACCAGTGTCAGTGCCACGCCCGCCATTCCATCTGCGGGAAGTGCGCCGAGACGCACGACACAACTCAATGTGTCGGTGGCGACACCGCAGCCACTCGCTGCGTGTCGTGCGGGTTCCACCCCGCATAGTTCCGCGACTGCCCTGCCCGAGCGGCAGCCGCCGAAAAGACCCGGGCCCGCAAGGCGGCCCCCCCCCCCCACCCCACCTCCCATCCCAGCGCTGGCCCCCCGCGTCTGGCCCCTGCTGCCCCCATCCCACCGAACCCCATCCGTGCCCCCCCGTCGGACCTTAAGTGGGTCCACCCCACCGGTGCCACCGCCTGCCCCGACACAGCGGCAGTGTGCACACCCACCGACGGCAGAGCAGGCCGAGTCCCACCCCATCTCAGCCGAGTCCCTTCTGGACTCTGGCAGTGCCCCAGCGTCACCCACTCCCACCCCCGCCGAATCTCTGGCGGAGTCCCCAGTCGGGCCCCCTCTGGACCCCGGGTCCCCGGTCGAGTCATCTGAGGAGGACTCTGACGACTCGACCGAGGGAGAGACAGACGCCTCTATAATCAGAGCCGTCACCCGCCAAGTCCCAAACTCCCACCCTCCTCCCCTCTATGAAGACAGTCGGGACCTCACCCTCTCCCCGCCATCCCTCCCCTCCCCCACCCCCCCTTCCCGGCTCCCTGAAGAGAGTTCGACCCCCTCCCCGCCATCCCGGCCACTCTCCCGCCCTGCCTTGCCTTCAAGGTCAAAGAGACAGGAGAGTCCCTCCCCCTCCAGCTCTCATGAGCGTAACCGCTACCGCCGCAATTTGAGACGGTTCACAAACAGGAAACAATAAATCACCTCCAATAAAATACTTCATTAAGTTATTTTTGACTCCCTGTTAAATCATGTTGCTGCTGACGTGGGGGTTGCGTGTTGGCTGCCGGTGTCTTGTTGCGGGGGTCCCCTGCTGGATCGGCCGCGCGGCGAAGGGTTCTATTCGTTGCGTGGCTGATTTGGCGGGGGATTTCTGCGATGGGACGGCGATGGTTGATGTGCGGTTTTGCGTTGGTGGCGGCATGATTCCCTGCCAAATCAGTCGCGCAACGAAAGGTTCCATTGGAATTCGTTGTTCATTTCTTAACGTAACGCTCCTCCCAACCCTCCTCTCCCCTTTACTCCGCTCTTGCCAGAGCCGAGTAATTGAACACCCGCCCCTGATCACAGATGCCGATGCTGCGCTGCGGCGCGGTGTTCGCTGCGCTGCGGTGCAGTATCCACCCCGTCCCATGCACTGCGGTGCGGTATTCGCAAACTTTTTTACTGCGTGACTCCCATCCCGAGTTAATCACACTTCTTTATGATTTTCTTCATACAACACGATTATAACTATTTATATAACGTAATAACATGGGGTTTTACTGTGCAATTTGGCAAAACGCACAGGTTTTCCCCTTGGCTAGGCTCCGTTTTTTTTAATTAATTAGGACTTTTCCCGGCGGAATACACTACACAATTCTACTTATTCTACTATATACTATCTTATTTTATTTTGTATTATTTTTATTATATTATTCCCAGGCCCAGGGAGCTTCTGGTCGACAGGCATCTCCTAACACTTGCTATCACACCCCCACACCTTCATTGCTTGGTCCTTGGTCAGTGCAAGGGCCGGTAGTGCGATTAGGCTCTCGCTCACGGCATCGCACTGACCTACAATAACACTATCACACACACACATTCTGAGTGTGCTCTTAATACCTGAGATAGAGGCCAGATCCGTGTCGCGGATCTGGCCTCTATCTCAGGTATCTCAGGTATCAACATAACTCGCTGCACACGCTTGAGGACCGTGTCGCGGCAGTTATAGCACACTCAGAGCACCTACACTACCACACTAGATCCGATTTTGGCACACCAGATCTGATCTGGAGTGTGCTCCAAGGTACGACGACATAACTCGCTGCACACGGTTCCCAGGAGTGTATATTCAAAACCATTTGACGGCAGAGAATTGCACCCCCGCGGGACCGGCCGCGGTAGAAGTTATGTTGAGCACACTCCGAGCACCCACACAACCACTGACCAGATCGACCTGGGCCTGTCACCCGCCCCGCCTAATTAGTTAATTTTGTGCTTATTCTTGTATTTTTATTTGTATTTAGAATCGTTTCTAGTGTGTCTGTGTGTGTATGGAATATATTGTGAATGTATGTGTCTCGTGTTTTATTTTAACTTTGACTTTGAACGAAATACTTAACGTAAGATAGACTTTAGATTTACTTTGAACAATTCACTTAACGTAAAATAGCTACCCCATTCCCTTGCTTGCTCGGGTTCACATAAACCGATTAACGTAACTCATTGACTGGCAAATTGCCAGAAGTAATTTCCCCAAACCCGGAAAATGGCTATAGGCCGGTCCGGGTAAAACAAAAAAAAACGTTCGATCTCTAGAGGAGCCATTTTTGAGTTTTCAGTACCAGTAGCTGCAGAAAGAACGCATGTTTCATGGGTTTATAGGCGCCTTTTCTGAGGTCTTTTCAACTTGCGAGATTCATCAATTAATCAATTAATCGAATAAAAAACATTTGGTGTGATTCGAAATGCGTAAAGATTGTTCCGGTTTTCGGAAACCAGCGAAGTTACCGCTCTAAATTGGACAATCTCAGCGGGACGGAGCGACGTTGAATTAAGGTCTGTCTATGCTTTTTACATTTTATTGCGTTTTTCATCATAATGTGATATTTCTTTGCCATTAATATCTTCAGTTTTGCCCTAACTAACTGTCAATTGCGTATTTTATTTGATCAAAGCTGATTATGTAGTATACTTTTTAGTCTTTTTTGGGCGTTTTCGGTATGTTTTGTAGAAAGAACTAACACAACCCAAAATTTCCAGATTTGCTCATGAATGTGAATATTCAAAGCAAACTAACGATACATATTCATTGTAAGACCATATACTTATACATTAATTCATGCAATTGTGATTGATACCAAATATCACCGGAAAAACCGTGTTCTTACGAGCTATAGACCCATTTACCCCAAACGCTCTAATCGCCCCAATCGCCCCAAACACCTCAAACGCCACAATCGCCCCAAACGCCAAACCCTTCGTGAAAACGGCTATAATAAGTAAAATGGGAAAATATGCAAATGCTTCCTTTTCAGACTGCACATTGCCTTTTTTTCATGCACACTGCACATTGCCTTCCTTTTCAGACTGCATCAGACTGCACATTGCACACAGACCAATTCCCTAATTATCACGTTATTATATCTCATTGCCATGTACCAGAAGGGTTGTGCTTGACTCGAGTCGTACTTGTGCTTGAGTCGGTGAGCCAAACCTGACTCAGCTCAACTTGAGTCAGAGTCGAGTCGCTTACGACAAACAGTGGCTCAATTTGAGTCAAAGTCGAGTCACTTAACCCTATTTGTAACAGGGGGTGGGGGGCGGAATCCGCCCCTTCCCTCTCATTTTTTTTCGCAGATATCTCTAGAACAGCTTGAGCAGACCCATGAAATTTTGGGACTTTTCCCAAAATAGATTTTCACATATGGAGTCCAAATTTTGAGTTCTTAACCTGAACAGCGGCGGTTCCAGGGCACGGCTTTGGGTGGGTTCGGCGACGACATTTGGCGATAATACGGAAATGCGATCTTCACGGTTTCTTCCTAACTGCCTCAAATATGAAGGAGTTACATCGGTTTACGGTGATTGCAACAAGTGCAAATTGGTTGATGTGAATGAAATATAATACAAATTGCATGGCAGAGGTGGTTTCAGGGGCTTGGAAGGGGGGAAGGGTCCAGGAAGTATTCAATGTTTGGCGGGAAGCCAATAGAGCGACGTAAGAGGCATTTATAGCTATCAAGATGTAAAAGGTAGCTTCTCCTTCCATTATTTGCGTAATTTATTACATATAGAGTTGCAGGGGCGTGTTCAGGCAAATGAAAAGAGGGTGACTGGCATGGTGATGACGATATGCCAGCGATTACGGCGCAATAGACGGTTAGCTTATAATGTTATATGCACATATGAGACCAGGAGAGGGAATAAAGTCATTTTTTGCAGAGGCGCGCTCAGGAATGGAAGACAGGGGGTCATATTATTGCAAAGAAACTAAGATGCACGGGGCTACAATGACATAACATACTGCAGTTTTCGGATGAAACAAGCACCACAGGGTACTCTATGAACGATTATAAGATAATAGTCGAGTCCAGGTAGGGTAAAAATGGGGGTAAGCAATGTGAATTGAAGTTGTAAGTGAAATAGTCAAGGTTGACTAGTTAGTATCATAATAGCGGATAATATACTAATCAAAAGGTCTTGCGCCTCCACAGTCTGGATCCTGGATACGCCTATGATGAATTGCAACATGTAAAAAGGAACTATCTACGATCAGTAGCTTATTTATAGTCATGGGTAGCAACTTGCCTGCGGTTAATATTTTTTTTCCTATTTGGCCTCCTTTTTTCACTAACCTGGTACCGCCTATGGCGAAAATATGATTTATAACTGTTTTGTCTAATGTCACAATAACATACCATTTAATTTATAAAAACATAAACAAATAGTTGTATTACGCATTTACCTCACCCCCATATTGAGTGACCTGCACACGCCTATGATTTTTGAATTTCCAAAAGTCACCACCATATATCAATCTCCAATTCAATTTATATTGATTCCCATTGGTTGTGTTAAAATCGGTAGATAAACATGACAGCTGTGTTGGATCACAAATACTACTAAATTTTGTAGGTTTTGCCCCCCTGTTGCCCCCCTATCAATTTTTTTTTATGTTTTAGAAATGTAGATCATGTTGCGGGCAACCAAACGCCGTTTCATTTGCGAAAATCGGAAGGGTAGATCTCGATATCTCCGAGGGGGGGGGGGGGGGGGGGCGGAATCCGCCTCCCCCTGTTACAAATAGGGGTAACCAGGAGCCTGTTACAAATAGGGTGAAGAAAAATAGAAGGGTTGAGTTGAGTCAGAGTTGAGTCGCCTAGATGCTGCTCAAGTCAAAGTTGAGTCGACTCATCCTCTTTAGAGACAAAATCACATCTGACGAGACAAACAAATCTTAGCAACTAAATAATACAGGCGTCCATACAATGTTCTAGAGTGTGAGGGTGGGCGTTTGGGTGCTTTTCCAACCAACTTTATAATCATTAGTTGATAATAAATCAATTTTCTGTCTAACAAATAACTTAACCCGCACACTGCAGGGAGTTTGCGCCGAACACCAACTGCAGGGGGGTTGATTTCCGCCCCCCCCCCCTGATATATCCAAACCCTACACAACATAGCGACAAGCGGAAACGGCGTTTGATAGCCTGATAAAAGGTATATGGAAAGTATTTCAGTGTCTTTTTTAGGTCAGGTTAAAATTGAGGTCACCAGAGGTCATCGAAGGTCACATTTTCCTGTTTTTTCCTGTTTCAGGACTTCGCTCCAGAAATTCCCATATATCTTGGAAACTATACTAGCTAAAAACAAACGGAAAATAGCAATCCCCAGCCATTTAAATTTGCAATCGATAAAGTTTCCTCAAATTTGATCGCAGGCCAGTATTTGAGGCTCCAGAGGTCAAACAAGAAAACAAAATGCTGCTTTTTTCAAAACTGTTTTTCGCTAATAATTTTTACCTAATAAAGATAACGAAAAACTGTTCACGCCATTGTGTTAAACTCGTGAAGGTACGTTGACTGATATACATGGTGTCCGTGTTAGGTCAATTTCATAATTTGACTTCAGGTCACGTGACCTTGACCTGAGGTCAAGACCCAAGTAAGTCATGTTGGATATAGGGAGACGTGCCTCGGCGAGAAAAACACATTGCTGTCGGTTTTACTTCTTCATCTTCTTTATATCGTGAGTTATTCACAAAACAGTGATGGTAACCTCGGATGACCTCAAATGACCCCATAGGGGTCACTAAACAAAAATTACACTTGGATCATCAAGAATATACTATAATAACATGATCCAGAAGTAATTGGACTATGATCATGCATATCCTTGAAATAGGAAGCATTTTAATATTTCCCCATTGACTTATTATGGAAGGTCACGAAATTGACCTGACCTTAGGTCATCGATATCAAAATTCCGAGATAAACAAACTGTACGTACTTATGCCCTCATGACACCCTGTAAGTTTCAAACTGATCGGTGTGAAACTCTGGCTTTGGCACAACTGCAAACGTTTTTGGAGGTGGGGTCACTTGACCTGGTGACCTGACCTGAGATGACCCGTGGTTCATTGCGCACACCCGTGGTGTGCGCAATTGATGTCCTAATAGGTGTGCTAAAATTGGGCGGCGCCGTTTTTTCGCTATATGCGAAAAACCTGAGGGGTCGAAAATCAACCCCCCTGCAGTGCGCCGGTTAACCCGCGACTTACTGGGGAGGGGCTATTTTTTGCCCCCCCCCCTCCCGTTATTTTGCAAAAACTCCTAAACGAACACCAATATCGTCACCAAACTTTCAATGCCTTCTCACACATCAATTCTACACATGTTGGCAAAAATAAAAATATGAGGCTATGATAGGTCAACCGGGAATGACGTCAGAGTGACGACATGTTCTTCGGTTTTTGTTGCAAAATAATGGTTTGCGGAAAACGCTATCAAAGATACCATGTTAAAGATAAACTCAATTGTCTTACATAAAATTACTGAAAATAGACTGGGCTATCAAACTGCTATCTCGGATTATTTTTTTTTATTCAAAATTTTGAGAAATCCAAATACATTTTTTTTAAAACAAAATTTTCAAGAAAAAATCAGAATTATCCAATAATATC
>JAXIVJ010002806.1:0-30000 GCA_036785665.1 Chirona hameri | reverse complement strand
CAGTGATTGGCGCCGATCGTTCTGCGGGTGTTTGAAGAATTGTGCGGCTACCTAGGCCCAAGGCTATAGAACAACGAACAACCCTAGGCCCCCACCACTGATGTACGGATCACGGTGCGACCGTTTCGGGGCACCGATCCCAGCGGCGGGTCGAACCGCAGCTTCTCCCTTACTTCCATCAAGACTGGACGCGATACGGACGAAACACGACCCCACATCACAAACGCGATGCGAGGCGTTATATTGAAGTCAAGTCTAATTTTGTCTGACAAAGCGGAGTTCTTGCAGTCCTTCTGGCTCACCTACCTGGGAAAGGAAACGATTCTACTGACTTAAAAATGCAGCGATATCGCATACGGATAACAATGCCATTGATATGATCGGCCATTCATAAATGTCCTACTGTCTCATCAGTATGAAGCGATACGTTTCGATCAGAACATACAATTATGAACTGCATCACATGCCTTGCGTGTTTCTGCATTATAATTGTGTTACACAATTTATAATTTCGTGAGGCTTTTCATAGGTGAAGTCTTGCATACGTTTCGTCAACACATATAGCACATATAGTTGCAGCGCTGAGTGCGCACTTTTTAACGTCTCCTGAGCGTTTTTCCTTCGCCACTCGTATTTTCATACCACTTTCTCCGCTGACAATGCATTATTCAAAGTTGTTGACTGCGCTGCAGCGGCCGCTTGTTTCTCATTCAATCCAGTCGGATTTCAGAAGCACATCCGCCGTCAACCTCAAACCAGGGGTAATAAAAACCATTGGTTGGTCGCCGTCCAAATTTGTCCCACGTGAGCTGGTCGCCGTGTAGGCGGTATAATTTTGTGACAGCGCTTTATTGGATATTGTCTTAGGCATTATATTTCAATCCGAACTCTCTTTTTCAACAACTCGCGCTTTCACGATTACATTCATCCACATTTTGCCATCCAAAACAGATTGTGGTTGTTTCACCTGTATTTGTTCAACATTTTGTGCAGTGGTCTGCAGCTCTATGTGGCCCAAGATCACCCACCACCCACCAGGGGCGGCGCCACGGTTTTTATCAGGGGGGGGCAAGTAAAAAATGAAGGGGCCTCCATTTGAGAGGGGGCCTGCATTTGAGAAGGGGCCTTTGACCTCCATAAGACCCCCTCTGGCCTCCAGGGGCCCACCTCTGACCTCCATAGGTCCCCCTCTGACCTCCCCTCAGCCGCCGGTTCTCGCCCCATGGGCGTGATCCGGCGACTGGATATCATAATCCCTGTGCCAGAGGCACAAGGATTATGATATCCAGGGCCTGTGAGGGGATCAGAGCTGGTCCTTGGTTCAGGCGTCGTTGATGTTCCTCATCGATGGCGTGACGACGATGTGCCTGGAACCGATGGCCGACTCTTCTCCCCCTGCGGTGCCGCCTTACGCCGCCACTGTCCGGGTGGGCGCCGGGTGGCGAGTGATTGGGGCTGTTCCAGCGCCCTCACCCGCCCTCACCCGGAATAGGTTGAGGCGTGCCCGGTGGAGGTGCGGTGGAGCGGCGCGCGGGAACGAGCGGTAGAGACTCGGTGGAATTATTAGCTGTTGGCCATCATTTGTTTGGGCGCGAATTCACAGACACGGTCACGGTCTCCGCTGTAATGCGAGCTGCACACTGGGCCATTCGGAGAGGGAAATCACTGCGACATTCTGCGGTTCCACGGTGTTTAGCACAGAAAAAGCTCGTCCGGACCAGCTTTATTCCGCGATATTCGCGCCAAATGACGCAGTGTGCGGCCGCCATTTGCATACATTATTTTATTCCTCGCAGTTTTGCGTTTTACCGTGCGTGTCAGAAATTTGTTGAGGTGCTTTTATCCAGGGTGATAGAGGACCTTTTATCCACCGTGCGTTTAGCATAGATCTAAATAACAATGGAATCAATGCAAAAGCTGTCCACAATGCTCTTCGCGAATGGCGCCGAAAATGTTTACAAAAGTTTGTCACTGGTGCGCCATAGCTGCCGTAATCCGACTTTGCCCGATCTCATCCGCTCGACGAGCGGTTGAGATTTTGCTCATCCGGTTGAGGTTGGTGGAGTCTCAACCGATTTTAGTTGAGGCGCGGGAACGGCCGGTGGAGAAAATAAGGCCTCCACCTAATCCGGATGAGGGCGCTGGAACAGCCCCATTGATGGTGGCAGGAGGGTCGGCCATGTGGACAGAGTTCCCCTGTCCGGCGCGCGGGCTGCTGTCGACGCCGACTGTAGACTTGAGACGGTAGGGGAGTGCGCAGCCTTGCGATTGTTGGAGACGGCGATGGTAGCCTTTTCCAGAAACGGTAGAAAGGAGTTTCGTCGGGCGAGACCCATGGCCAATTATTGAAAATACTAAATGAGGAAAACAATATGAAACACGAAAGAAAGAGGCACGAAAATCACTTCGGTCGGTCCGGAAACACTTCTTGCGAATACCAGGCAAATTTTGCAGGTGGCCGAAACTTAAAATCGCGCAAAACACTAGAAAACTGAGGAGCGACGCTAGGGGGCGGCTGTTGACTTACATTTCTGTGCTATCCAGCTGGTCCACCGTCCTCCAGAGGCGAATGGGCTCTCCGGGAATAACTTATACAACCAAATCAAGTTAAAAAACGACACCAGCTTTCAAAACTGTCGACCCCACACATCATAAAGAATGGAGCCAACCGCCAACCGAGCTGGCGCAGACGCCTATGGCAGCTGCCTGCCAGCTGCCATGTGTAGTTAACAATATACAACTGCTACTACATTCGGTCGACGACCGCGGCGACCATCGGCCGCCGTCTCGTTGGTGTTTTCGCGCCCCTGGTATGCCATTGGTTTAACACTGGTCGCCAGAGAAGCGCCGTCCTATGCCAACCGCTGCCCGTAGTAGAAAAGGGTTTGTAGTAGACAGTTTTTTTTAGCATTGGACCGTTCGTCCGTAGTTGAAGGGGAAACCCGTTTTGCACTGGAAAAATCATGCAGTTAAATACAAAAACGTATCCCATACAGTGGCATAGGTACTAGAGCTGCCACTTTATCAACATTGTTCGAGTCCGACTGGTGGGACTATAATTTAGTTCAAATACATTTTGATCTGATCTTTTCTCGTGTGGCTCTGGTCGCCACTTTTGGAATCCTGGGTCAACGGCTGGTCGCCGACGCCGTTGCCAGGATGGAGGTTTGTATTAGCCCTGCCACAAACACTAGGCACATAAGATGTGCATGACAAATGTCATGTACACGTTTAAGAAGCTGTCACGATTTGAAATCCATGTAAAAAACACGTTTCTTTCGGCAAGCTCGCCGTTTTCACTTAAACAGACAAAACTTTCGAAACCAAAGACACATAAATGCATAAATTGTTTTATTCTCGCTCAGCGAAGCGAGCGCCAAAGGCGCTTGTCTAACTTACTGTTTGAGTAAAGTGCGTGTGTATGTCTGTGGCCATTTTGCAGTTTTGTTCTTTGCTCAGATGTGCAGCCCAAACTATTTCGAGTAGATGGATGAAATTTGCACACGATCCAGGTGACATTTCAACGACGTGCAGTGTCAAGAAACGGGTTTGCTAGGGAGCATAATGAGCGCGTGGCTCGAGTTGGAAAAACGACTTTTTCTCCATTGGTTTAACACGTGGAAAACCCGGAGCGAAATGTGTGAAAAAATGCGAAAAATCGCGAAACATGATGCAATCCCAGGTTGATATCTCGGAGACTATGCGTTCGATCGGCATGCAACAAACACAGGCGTGTAGAACAATTAGCGGGCTGGCGTATGCAATGTGGTTCGGCGAGCAGCGCGTGGCGCGTGGAAAGTAAATGGCATCACAAACTTAAATCACGCTTTTATGTCGTCCTTCACGATTAAAATTAGTGCTCCGAACCTATGAGACTTGAAGAGCTGAAACAAACGTAATTTTGCAGACGAATGTACCGGCTTTATTATGCATGAAAACCGAAGATTTCTGTTATATATTTAATAGCTTAAATCGGTGTGCAATATATAAATTAAACATTTTAGAATATGTATTTCATCACACCGCCATATCGTCAACACAGGAGGGTGATAAACCATACAAAATTATACAGCTGCAAGGCGCAATCAATTCTGTCCAATAACCACCCAAAATGTATTCATATTGACAAACATTAAGGTTATAATGACAGTGTTAATATAACGCTCTTGCCCCTTATTTCATTCGGCGTAATACAACATTACATCAAGGCTATTTAGTCATCGGAGCAATTTGCGTCGGCAAAATCTTGCCATAGTGAAAAACAAGCAAAGCAAAAAACGAACCTCCGTCGGCGGATACCAAATTGACGCATATTTAAAATCCAAACTCTTTATTGTAAAGCCTACACGAGATTGGTGATGTTCGGAACTAGTAAGGTACGGGAACGGGATTCGGGAACGGGTTACGGGAACGGGCTATGGGCTATAGGCTACGGGCTACGGGACTCAGCAACGGGATACTGGATTCAGGAACGGGATACTGGATTCAGGAACGGGATACTGGATTCACGAACGGGATACGGGCTACGGGAACGGGGAACGGGCTACGGCAACGGGATGCAGGATACGGGAGCTTGGTTACCTTCGCATTGCGGAGCTAGCGGGCCACACTTGTCTATATTACTAAAAGAACAGTATCTGTCTGCCATTCTGTCTTTCTGTCACTCTGTCCGCCAACATCAGTCGTGCTGTCGTTGCGACGACGTGCAGGCAAACTGCGTCGCAGGCGGGTGAAATTTTGGCACGCCACGCGGCCCCGTCCAACGGTGTGCGGTGACTTGGAAAACTTAGGTGGGACGTTGAATCTTAGGTCCATATCTCGACAACCATCAGTCCGATCGGCATGCGACAAACGCAGGCGTGTAGAGCAATTCACGGGCTGGCGTATGCAATGTGGTTCGGCGAGCAGCACTTGGCACGTGCAAAGTTAATCGCTCCACAAACGCAAATCACGCTTTAATGTCATCCTGCACGATTTAATTTAGTGATCCGAACCTATGAGACTTGAAGAGCTGAAACAAATGTAATCCCGGTGAATAATAACCACCCAAAATGTATTCATATTGACAAAAATGAAGGTGATAATATCAGTGTTAATATAACGCTTTCAGACATTTTGTATTCGGCGTAATAAAGCATTACATTAAAATATTTCGCTCCAGATCGTCGGCGTTGTCAAAATCTCGGCATAGTGAAAAGCATGCTAAGAAAAAGCAAACCTCCGTTCGGCGGATTTCAAACTGACGCATGTTTAAATTCCGAACTGTTTATTGTAAAGCCTACCCGATATTGGTGATGTTTGGAACGAGTACGGGACGGGAACGGGATTCGGGAACGAGATACGGGATAAACGATCAAGATACAGGAATGGGATACGGGAACGGGAATGTGATACGGGAACGGGATCGGGGGCGGCGCCACGGATTTTTGTCAGGGGGGGGGGGGGGGGCGCAGGGGCGTCGCTACCGGGGGGGGGGGGGGGGGGGTCCGGGTGCCCCGGACCCCACACTTTTGAGCGGGCGCCGAGGGCGTCCCTCAAGAAGTGGGTCTGTTCTGGATTTTGAGAGGGCGCCGGAGGCGCGCGCCCCTTTAAAAAAAAACTCACAAAAAATAAAACCAAGGAAAAACAAAAAAAACAAAAAAAATGCCCCACCAGTATGTGTGCGCCCCTATGTCAGTGAGGGCCCAAGCCAGTGACGTACCGAGTATACGGTCATTCAGGGCATGACCTGTCCTTTGGACCCGAGACGCCCATGCAAAGCTGCCGATCAGTGACGGCGCCCCTCCGGCCAGTGACGGCGCTATTCCGACCAGTGAGGACGCTCCATCGGCCAGTGACGGCGCCCCCAGCCAGTGAGAGCGCCCCTATTCAGCCCGTGACAGAGCCCCTCCAGCCAGTGAAGGCGCCCCTCCGGCCAGTGACGGCGTCCCTCTGGCCAGTGACGGCGCCCCTACGGCGGGTGACGGCGCCCCTCCGTATAGTGACGGCGCCCCTCCGGCGAGTGACGGCGCCCTCTAACTAGTGACTGCCCTCTCCGGCCAGTGATGGTGCCCCCTCCCCTCCCCCCCGGCCAGTGATGGCGCTCCTCCGGCTAGTGACGGTGCCCCTCCGGATAGTGATGGTGCCCCTCCGGATAGTGATGGTGCCCCTCCGGCCAGTGACGGCGCCCCTCCGGCCAGTGACCACACCCCTCCGGCGAGTGACGGCTCCCCTCCGGCTAGTGACGGCGCCCTCCGGCCAGTGACGGCGCCCCTCCGGCTAGTGATGTAACAGCCGGGATTGGGATTAGCCCTAGTTGGGATGGGATTAGCCCTAGCTCTGCGTGCTCTGTATTAGTTAGTTAGCTGTAAGACGGTTTTCTTATTTCGTTTTAGCCGCTGTCTGTGCCTTCCGCATTGTGCCATATCGTTTCGTTGGCGCCACAATGTCGGGCTCCCGTATCCCAGGCTATCCATCACACGCACGGCATGTGACACGTGTATATGTTGGATATTCTCTTAACGACGACCGAGCAGCTCTGCCTCGAGTCGAGCTTGGAGCAAAAACCATAAAACTGTCAGTGATAGGGCGTATTGGGGAGCAGAGATATCCCACGCATCTAGTTGGCCTCGCTCGCTGTCACTGACCTCGCTCGCTGTCGGCGTCAGAAGGGCGGTGCCCAGCCACTGTTGCTAAGGACGACGACTAGTTGGAACCGGCTAGCGCCGGTATCTAATGACGTCAGAAGCGACCTTTGGCCTGAGTATAAAACGGCTCTCTGGCCGGCAGTGAGGGAGGTAAGCCAGTTCGAAGCTGGACCGAGTCGCGCTAACATCTCGTCTCTCTGTTGCCTCCGCCACTTGGACACTCTACTTTTGGCGATACAGTAACCATTGTTTACGTGGCACTCTGCCTGTGACCTGACTCTCTGTTGGCTAAGTGAACCGGAGTTGGGCTCTGTGTGTCTACTCTACGTGTCTACTGCTTCAAATATCACCTCTGCCGTCTACCTCTGATCTTTGCCGAAGCTGGTGGGGTGCAGCCATTGCATCCACCAACAGCCATTGACGAAAGGGGGCCGTTACATTGGTGCCTGGTGACCCGGATATCCGCTAACATCTAGACGTTCTGTCAACGCGTCTTCATGTTCGGACCCAGCCAGCAGGGTTAGACGCAGCCAGACCAGCTTCTAGTGACCATCCAGATACCCATCGCACCCGCCGAGAGGACGGAAGAGGACACAGCTCATCCGAATCTGAGCCAGTACCACGCCGCTCACCACGTCAACCCGAACGGTCAGTGCGAGTGCTGGAACGCCGTCATCCCCGCCATCAGTCTTCTAGAAACTACGTCATCAGCTTTCTCCCGGACCTGCCCATACCACAAGGCCTATTTTTCCAGAAGATCTAACTTGACGGAACAGCACAACTGCGTCTGTCACTTTCAGCCTGACGCTCATCGCTGCACCGACTGCGGCTACTGCCATACCTGCGGGTGTGACCTGATCACCACTTCAACTGCGCAGTTCCACCGCTGCACCTGCACCTACTGCCTGGGACGCTGCTGCGGACTCAGTGTCCTGGCAAACCGCCAGCCTGAAGCAACGTTAAAAAAACACCAGTACCTGCGCGCCAGACAAGCAGAGAACCGCTGTGCCGTGGGAACATCGCCTAACCAGGTTGGTAAACCCCCGCGGTTTACACAAGAGGACTGGTGCAACGTCCACCAGCTAGAGGATCAGTGCACACTACTCCGTGTAGCTGGCCGCCTCACCACCAACCTCGACAAGGGCGCAGCTCCATCAAACAGACGCTGGACGAGCTCAAGCCCAACGGTTACCTGTGCGACGGTACAACCTCGACGCGGTGTCAGTGGAATTGGTTTTACCTTTACGCAGCGGTACAACGAATACTACCACACACCCAGCCCGATCAAGCCCGCAGCTGCCAAGCCCGCAGCTGCCAACGAGACACCGCTACTAACTGCACGGAGCCCCGCTGACAAGGCGCGTGCAGAGGAGCACGCAGCGCTGTGCGGCTGCGAGTCACCCGCCGGTTTCGCTAGTTCAGCTCTCGTGCCAAACGAGCCAGACTGGACGCCCACGCCTCTGGAAGGGCCAGCAGCACCGACGCAGCCCAAGCCCTGACCAGCCCCTCGACAACAGCCCAGGACCCCAGCGCCGACGACTGGTGAAAAGGACACTGCAGCAGCTACCTTGGGCCCGACCGACGACAGGTAAGTGCCTCACGCCAGTTCTCCCAGAAATTGCTGAAATACCTAACGATAACGTACAACCAATATCAAATATAGTCATGGAAAACGCTCAAGCCTTGGCGCAGCATATGACGCATTGTGTCAAAAGTCTCGGCAATAAGTTAGCTTTATCACAAACATTAACGCACAATAAAAAGACTACTTTCGACGGATCAAATGCTGATGCTTTTTCCAAATGGATGCGGGACATGGACGATGTGTACAGAGCTGTTGACAAAGACGAACAGGAAACCCTGTGGGCAGCCTCCCAACTTCTGAAAGGGACAGCTGCTGACTTTTTCAGAGAGAAAGAGCCCATCTTGCAGACATGGCACCAGTTCAAAGCCATGATGGAGGAGCGCTATTCCCATTTAAACCCGGCAGCTTGCTCCAAACAAAAACTTAGACATGCTATCCAGAACACCAACGAAACTGTAGCAGACTTTGCTGAAAGAATTCGCCTTCTTGGAAACCAGGCTTACGCTGACAGACTGACGGAAAAATAGGTGCTAGAGACCATCACTAATGCCTTCATAAATGGACTGAGAGACAGACGCCTCCAAGGTAGCATCGCCCGAAAAATGCCGACGACCTTGACTGACGCATACAAAATTGCCATGAACGAACAACGCATCAGCGAACACGTCTCAATGTTTACCGACAACTCATCCGCCCCTGAACTCATGGACTGCAACGCTATTACGCAAATGACTGATACCATGCAGCAGAAACTGGACTCTGTGACCGACAAACTTGCTGACATTTGCCAGGTACTTGCCACCCAGCAGCAGACGCCTCAACAGTCGTTCCAAGTCCAACCACAGGCGAACCAGCAGTACCAGCAACAACAGCGCCGTTTTCCTCCACAGCAATACCAGCAGCCACCGCCCCGTTTTCCCAACGGCAGTACCAGCAGAACCGATTCAACCAACGTCCCCCTCAGCATCAGCCCGTACAAACAAACAAACCAGGCCACCGCACGGTACTAACGGGAGTACTTCACAGGAGTACCGCTGGACGATGGACAATCGCCCGATATGTCATTTCTGTGGCATCCCGGGCCATATTCAACGGGCCTGCCGTAAGCGAGCTACAGCAGTTCAGGGTCAGCCTCAGCACATGCAGCAGGAAAACTAGAGGAGCCTCACCCGGGAGAGGATAAAACGCAGACCGCGTATATCCTACAGGTAAGTGAAAACTGCCCATACATTGACATACACATCGGAACACATCAATTCAGAACACTTCTCGACACAGGCGCGCAACTTTCCCTAGTTAGCGAAGAATTTGTGAAATTATGTGACCCTCAGCTGGTCAAACCCACTCAAAACTTGTCAAAAATTACTTTACGCTCCGCTACCGGTCATACACTTGAAGTGTCTGACACAGTTCGAATTCGCATTACTCTTGGAAAAGTTAGAATGTATCATGATTTTGTAGTGGTGAAAGACTTAAAACATGATATGATCCTCGGAATCGATTTCTTGAAAGCTCGCAAAGCCATACTTGATTTTGAAAGTCAGACTCTCATTATCGGAAGCTCAGTGTACCTATTGAAAGAAAAACAAGGTGTCCAGACAAAGAAAGAAATCAATCTTGTGAGACTAGCGGAGGACGTAGACGTCTTCCCACGTTCAGACGTAAAAGTCAAATGCTTCATTTCCAAAAAGAAGCAAGCTGGTGAAAATTTTGTAGTCTCACAACTGCCTTCCTCACCGTGTTTTGAGGACGAGCCAGGCATTTTGATGCCCAATGCTCTAGTCAAGCTATCCAAAAACAAACATATTCCTTGGGCTATTGTCAATGATACTGGCCGTTTCGTTCATTTCAAAAAAGGTCAAGTATTAGGAACAGCCACAAAGTACCGAGATGAAGAGCAGAGCTCAAACAACTCACCTGTAACTGCCGAAGAAAACAACCAAGGAGAACCAAGTACATCGGACATCCTTTCAACGTTCAACTTGGCTCATATTCCCATTGAACGGCGTGAAGTACTGATCAAACTTTTCAAACCAAACCTAGAAGTTTTTGTGCAAAATGACGATGAATTGACTTCTACGAATATCACTGAGATGAGAATTAACACGCAAAATCATCCCCCGTCTTATCAACCCCCTAGACGACCCCCTTTAGCTTACCGACCCATTTTAGAAGAACAAGTTCGAGAAATGCTAAATGCTAACGTAATTCGAAGAAGCAATTCACCCTGGATGTCTCCGGTACTTTTAGTTCCAAAGAAAGATGGCTCTATGAGATTTTGTGTAGATTTTAGAAAAGTCAATGCCATTACAGTACGTCCTGCAGCCAGTATACCGTCAGCAGAAGACATCTTTTACGCGTTAGGAAAATCAAAGTTTCGAACTAGTTTGGATATGAAGCAAGGTTTTTGGCAAATTCCAATCAAAGAACAAGACAAAGAGAAGACTGCTTTTGGCACAGATGCAGGTGTATTCGAGTTCAACAAGATGCCATTTGGAATGGCCGGATCTCCGGCTGTATTCCAAAATTGCATGAATGCAGTTTTGGGTGATATTCGCCATTTCGCACTTGCCTTTGTAGACGACATTATAGTGTTCAGTGAAACGTTTGAAGACCATATCAGGCACCTCGGAGAAGTGTTTGATAGACTGCGCAAAGCCAATCTCAAACTCAAAATTTCGAAATTCATCAACAAAGAGCTTAATTACCTCGGCGACATTATCTCAGACAGAGGAATCTCGGTCGATTCCGAAAAAGTATCAGTAATGAAAAATCTCCAGCCACCAGAAAATATTCGCGAAGTCCGCAGTTTCTTGGGTATGACTTCATACTACAGGAAATATGTTCCGAATTTCAGCAAAATCGCAAAGCCACTCAACGCCCTCACCCGCAAAAACGCTAGATTTAGATTGTCAGATGAAGCGCAGAGCGCATTCGAGTTCCTCAAGAATTCACTACTTCAAGCACCCATTTTGGCCTTTCCAGACATTTCGAAACCATTCAAGTTATATACTGACGCATCACAGTATGCAATGGGTGCTGTCTTGATGCAAGAACACGACGGTCACAATCGTGTTATTCAGTATGTGTCTCATCAGTTTTCAGAACAAAAACAGAAATGGCCTACTATCGAACGCGAGGCGCTCGCTATTGTTTACAGTTTAGAAAAACTTAGACCCATCCTGGTTGGCACAGATATTACTGTTTATACGGATCACAAGCCCTTGAAACATCTATTTACCAGTGAAATGAAAAATCCTCGTATCCAACGATGGGCCATTATTCTTGGTGAATATGCATGCAAAATTGAATACATTTCAGGTCCCAAAAACGTAGCTGCTGACATGCTTTCCCGTTTACACAACACGACCCTCGCTGGAAATCTGAATGACAATGAACATTTAGACTGGCAAGGAGAAACGGCAGACATAAACATGACTTCAGATGTTCATGTTGTTGACAACGCTGTCAAAATGCCGATTGAGTCAGATGAATCAGAACCGAAAACACTAGACTATCAGAATTTTGATCAAAACGTACTAAGACAAGCTCAGCTTGCAGATGACGAACTGAAAACTATTATTTCGGAACTACAGGCCCAAGACCCAAATCCTCAGTTGTTGTCAAAATACTGCTTCGAAGATGATCTTTTGTATCATGTTGAAAAAGGTACAAAAACCAGACCACAAACTCGCATGCAACTCGTTATCCCACCCAAGCTATCGGAAAATCGTTCTTGAAGGAGCACATGATGGTTACTTAGAAGGTCATTTAGGCATAGAGAAAACAACTGACAAAATCCTGAAATCATACTATTGGCCTAATCTTCTAAAAGACACAATACAGTACGTTCAGTCCTGTGAAACGTGTCAGCGAAAGAAACTGAGCAAAGAGAGACGTCCTATGCAGGACATGCCGATGCCTACCGCACCCATGGAAATCGTAGGCATTGACACATTTGGCCCATTTCCAGTCACAGATGAAGGAAACAAATATGTCTGCACTATAGTTGATCATTTCAGCGGATGGCCCGAGGCATACGCTATCCCAGATAAATCTGCCAACACCATGGCACAGCTTCTCCTGAGTGAGTTCATCCCTCGCCATGGATGTCCCCCGGCTCATTATTAGCGACCAGGGAACAGAATATTGCAATGCACTATTAGATCTGGTGAACAAAGAGTTAGGAATTTCAAGGATTCGGACATCAAGCTATCATCCTCAATCAAACGGTAAAACAGAACGCTTTCACCGTTGCATGAACGAGATGATACAAAAACAAATCAGTGAAGATCAGACCAAGTGGGATCAGATCTTACAACCATGTTTAGGCGCTTATCGCTATGAGTAAGAATGAGTCAACAAAATACTCTCCCTACTTTGTTATGTATGGACGCGACCCCGTGCTACCTGTAGACACGCTACTTCAGCCCCGTCTTCGCTACTCTGGGAAGATTACGTGCCTGTCATGTTTGAACACCTGCACAACGCATACACTCATGTCGCAAACAACATACAACAGACCAGGGACCACAACAAATCACTCATTCAGAAATCAGCGAACTACGTCAAATTTCAAGCCTGGTGACTTGATTTTCTATTTCGACCCTTCAGTACAACCAGGTAACTCTACTAAACTTACACTTTTTTGGAAAAACTACTTCCGTATTGTATCTAATTGGGAGAAGAAAATTACTGCATCAAAAACATGCGAACAGGGAAAACAAAAATATTCGGTTCGTAACCCTGTACAGGTAAGTATCAGGCCAGAAGATCGGCCCATCCGTCAACAGCCGCTGCGAGCCACACGACTGCCCTTCAGTGACCAGGTTTGGTATACCACTGGAGGTCAGTCGCAGCCAGCTCAGACGATGCAGCCAACGGACGACTACCTACTGCCGTAATCTAATCCTGGAGTTCAGCAGATGAGAGGAGCTGCTGTAGGAGAAGAAGTGGGAAACAGAAGCAGAAAGAATGCAAAAAAGCAGCAGAACATAATAAGTCCGCTACAGCCTTCACCAGCAACCGCCAGCCCCGCAGTCTTCTCGCCACATTCACCGGAAGGTGGCGAGCACGGCCAGCTGACACCGCTGTCACAGAGGAGCACAGCACCAACGTCGGTGCCACAGAGGAGATACTTCCTCAGGTCGCAAGGTCCCCTGCCTGACCCTGCTGACACTAACGCTCCTCTCGAAGGTTATAGGTACGCAAACGCCAGGCAAAGGTACGTACCAAAAAGGCAAAATGACTCATCTGATGAGCGGGACTAACGACAATGACAAGAGACCAAGGATCCAGTATGACTCAGACTGCTGTCTAACGGGACAGCAGCCCAAATGTCGCCCTTATCCAGCAAACCTTTGGAAATGCAGAATTGGCTAACTTTGACGATCTGCTCGACTGGTACCCAAAAGTCTGTGCGTTATTGATTTGTGTGAAGCTTCTGTTTCCAGACATTGACTAATGCGTATTTCTGTCATTACAGGCGATGACCATGCGGCTCCCGACGATCGCACTCTTTGGCTGGCTCGCCCTGATGCTCCATGCATCATCGGGAACCTACCCCAACTGACCCCGGGCATCTCTTCATCCCCGTCGGTAAAATATACCCAAGCTATAGCTCATGGGCAGTTACCGTCACCACTAACATGATCCCATATCGCGCGCAAATTACCCCTGTTGGCTCAATCAACCAAGCGACTGAATAATATATCCCAATTGATCAAGTCCCAACTAGCAGCTAACAGAACAAACGGTTCTAATGACAACAGGCGTCGGACAATGCTGAAAGTTTCGCTGCAGCGATTAGACTCGGCCGTCAGCCAACTGCGACGCGAGGGCTCCGATGTCTACCATACCTTCAGCGACATCCTGTACCCCCCATCATACCAAGGCCCCTCGCAATCTGGACCCGAGACCCTGCCCCTCAGGCGGAAGCGAGGTTTAATTAATGGCATTGGAAACGTCATGTCATCCCTGTTTGGCACAGCAACTGAAAGCGAGATTAAGCATCTCACGAATAACTTAAAACTTGTCAACGAAAAGGACATTGCTATCGCTCATAAATTCAATGGTACCCTTCAGGTTCTGAACGCTACGCGTGGCTCTACCAACAAAAATCGTCTTGCCCTCCGCTCTCTTACAAAAGCTGTAAACTCTATGACTAAGGCATTCCATGATTTAACTGAGACAGTCCGTGAGAACAACGCGGATATTGATACATCACTATATGTCTCTGAGGTAACCGCCAATGTTCTCAGGGTAACACAGAGCATTCAACGCCTCTATTCAGAACTTAACATGTTGTCGCACAAACTTGCCCTAGCCCAAGCCGGCATACTTCACAAAGGACTCATCCCTCGAGTGGAGTTTGTACGCATCCTCCGCAGAATCAACAAAAACTTGCCGACTAACTTCGCTTTGCCATTTGATACCCAGCAAACTGCCGAATACGTCAGATTGGTCAAAACCAAACTGATTGAAGGTAAAGATGCATATCACGTTTTGTTCTACGTGCCCCTACTTCATACGCTTCATGCCTTTGATATGTATCGCTTCTTCCCTTACCAAGTACCTATGCATCATCATAATGTCTCTTTAAGTTACTATCCCAACGAGCCCCGATATCTCTTGATGTCAGAAAATCGGCAACACTATATCCAGCCCGAACAGTCTGAGATTGAGACCTGCATCCTTGCCCGTCAACCCTTCTGCCCACTACATGAACCTGCCTACTCCACCGCTGGGTCAACGTCCTGTGTCACCGCCCTCTTTCGACGTGACTCCGCCGCTATTCAGTCCCTCTGTTCTCCGCAAATACAGCCTTCAAACGACGCGCCTAAAGCCTACTATCTGACTAAAGGTCAGTGGTTAGTAGTCTCCAGACCTCCATTTCAAATTACTGTCTTTTGTGCCTCCCCACAGAACAGTCAAACGCTATATATCACCAAAGCCGTCGACATTGTGTCCCTCAAAATTGAATGCTCCGCTTCCGGTGATTCCTTCTACCTGCCTCCCTACTACGCCAGTGAGACGCATCTAGAACTCCCTGCTTTCCGGCCTGATGCACTGTATCACAATAACTCCTTGCCAATCTGGCGACCGGAGTGGTCTGATACCTTATGTAACATCACCACCCGTAATGTCTCCCTCCTTCCCCCGTTGCACCTGACTGGCATGAACGCTGACGCTTATTTTAATCGCCTGGAAGCCCTCCCACTTGAGCAGGTTCAGATTGATAGCCCCTCGGTGTTTTCCAAAACAATGCTGCTTCTCATTGTTATTGGCATCATGACCATTTGCTGTCTTTGCTTTATGATTAAGCATTGCTGCCCGAGCCGAGGTCACTATGCTTTTCCCCGTTTCCCTGTGATTCGCCCCGCTCCCACGTCTGTGCCCCCTGAGCCAGCCATCGAACTGCAGGAGTCGATACCGATGGTCTCGCCTCCGCCAACGCCGCCGGTTGACCATGAGTACGGCATGCCACCGTACGCTCTGCACAGCCTACATCCATTCGCCGGGCAGGACGCAGCACCGACACGTGGTGCTGTTCCATCTGCCGCCTCGGCCCAGACCATGACCACACTACCTGATGTGCGTCCGGTCGCCCGATTATCTCCCCTGGTGCGAGGCACCTACTCTTCCGACGACTGGCCCGTCGTCGCTGCTGCGCGTGCTCCACCCCGTGCCGCGTAGCACTCGCCGCTCCGGTGGCTCCCATGGCCACGCTTCCACGCGTGCGCCCAGTGTTAGTGTGGGTTTTGTAACCCTTATGGGTGTTGTTTCACCGCCCTTGGGTCGCGAGTGTTGGTATTGTGTCTCCCTTTGCCCTTCAGGCATCGGGAGCGAGCATTTTTTTCCTCTCTCGTTTCGTATGCCAAAAATGCTTGTTTTCATTAGGGGGGGGAGGTGTTGTAACAGCCGGGATTGGGATTAGCCCTAGTTTGGATGGGATTAGCCCTAGCTCTGCGTGCTCTGTATTAGTTAGTTAGCTGTAAGACGGTTTTCTTATTTTGTTTTAGCCGCTGTCTGTGCCTTCCGCATTGCGCCATATCGTTTCGTTGGCGCCACAATGTCGGGCTCCCGCAGCCCAGGCTATCCATCACACGCACGGCATGTGACACGTGTATATGTTGGGTATTTTCTTAACGACGACCGAGCAGCTCTGCCTCGAGTCGAGCTGTCAGAGACTAGTGAGAGACTTGGAGCAAAAACCATAAAACTGTCAGTGATAGGGCGTATTGGGGAGCAGAGATATCCCACGCATCTAGTTGGCCTCGCTCGCTGTCACTGACCTCGCTCGCTGTCGGCGTCAGAAGGGCGGTGCCCAGCCACTGTTGCTAAGGACGACGACTAGTTGGAACCGGCTAGCGCCGGTATCTAATGACGTCAGAAGCGACCTTTGGCCTGAGTATAAAACGGCTCTCTGGCCGGCAGTGAGGGAGGTAAGCCAGTTCGAAGCTGGACCGAGTCGCGCTAACATCTCGTCTCTCTGTTGCCTCCGCCACTTGGACACTCTACTTTTGGCGATACAGTAACCATTGTTTACGTGGCACTCTGCCTGTGACCTGACTCTCTGTTGGCTAAGTGAACCGGAGTTGGCCTCTGTGTGTCTACTCTGCGTGTCTACTGCTTCAAATATCACCTCTGCCGTCTACCTCTGATCTTTGCCGAAGCTGGTGGGGTGCAGCCATTGCATCCACCAACAGCCACTGACGAGAGGGGGACGTTACAACACCCACCACACCCACACCCACCACACCCACACCCACCACACCCACACCCACCACACCCACACCCACCACACCCACACCCACCACACCCACACCCACCACACCCACACCCACCACACCCACACCCACCACACCCACACCCACCACACCCACACCCACCACACCCACACCCACCGCACCCACACCCACCGCACCAACACCCACCACACCTACACCCACCACACCCACACCCACCACACCCACACCCACCACACACACACCCACCACACCCACACCCACCACACCCACACCCACCACACCCACACCCACCACACCCACACCCACCACACACACACCCACCACACCCACACCCACCACACCCACACCCACCACACCCACACCCACCACACCCACACCCACACCCACACCCACACCCACACCCACACCCACCACACTCACACCCACCACACCCACACCACACCCACACACCCACACCCACCACACCCACACCCACTACACCCACACCCCCACACCCACACCCACCATACCCACACCCACCACAACCCACATCCACCACACCCACACCCACCACACCCACACCCGACACACCCACACCCACCACACCCACACCCACCACACCCACATCCACCACACCCACACCCACCACATCCCACACCCACACCC
The DNA here is from genome assembly GCA_036785665.1 of Chirona hameri. Lineage (NCBI taxonomy): Eukaryota > Metazoa > Arthropoda > Thecostraca > Balanomorpha > Balanidae > Chirona > Chirona hameri. Next base: position 12,394 of record JAXIVJ010002806.1, on the reverse strand, counting down.
ACACCCCCACACCCACACCCACCATACCCACACCCACCACACCCACCACACCCACCACACCCACACCCACCACACCCACACCCGACACACCCACACCCACCACACCCACACCCACCACACCCACATCCACCACACCCACACCCACCACACCCACACCCACACCCACACCCACCACACACACACCCACCACACCCACACACACCACACCCACACACACCACGCCCACACCCACCACACCCACACCCACCACACCCACCACACCCACACCCACCACACCCACACCCACCACACCCACACCCACCACACACACCACACCCACCACACCCACACCCACCACACCCACACCCACCACACCCACATCCATGACACCCACAACCACCACACCCACACCCACCACACCCACACACCCACCACACCCACACCCACCACACCCACACCCACCACACCCACACCCACCACACCCCACACACACCACACCCACACCCACCCCACCCACACCCACCACACCCACACCCACCACACCCACACCCACCACACCCACACCCACCACACCCACACCCACCACACCCACACCCACCACACCCACACCCACCACACCCACACCCACCACACCCACACCCACCACACCCACACCCACCACAACCACACCCACCACACCCACACCACCACACCCACCCACACCCACCACACCCACACCCACCACACCCACACCCACCACACACCCACACCCACCACACCCACACCCACCACCCACACCCACCACACCCACACCCACCACACCCACACCCACCACACCCACACCCACCACACCCACACCCACCACACCACCACACCACCACACCCACACACCCCACCCATGACACCCACCACACCCACACCCACCACACCCACACCCACTACACCACACCCACCACACCCACACCCACCACACCCACACCCACCACACCCACACCCACCACACCCACCACACCCACCACACCCACCACACCACCACACCCACCACACCCACCAAACCCACCACACCCACCACACCCACCACACCCACCACACCCACCACACCCACCACACCCACCACACCCACACCCACCACACCCACACCCACCACACCCACACCCACCACACCCACACCCACCACACCCACACCCACCACACCCACACCCACCACACCCACACCCACCACACCCACACCCACCACACCCACACCCACCACACCCACACCCACCACACCCACACCCACCACACCCACCACACCACACCCACCACACCCACCACACCCACCACACCCACACCCACCACACCCACACCCACCACACCCACACCCACCACACCCACACCCACCACACCCACACCCACCACACCCACACCCACCACACCCACACCCACCACACCCACACCCACCACACCCACACCCACCACACCCACACCCACCACACCCACACCCACCACACCCACACACACCACACCCACACCCACCACACCCACACCCACCACACTTACACCCACCACACCTACACCCACCACACCCACACCCACCACACCCACACCCACACCCACCACACCCACACCCACCCACACCCACCACACCCACACCCACCACACCCACACCCACCACACCCACACCCACCACACCCACACCCACCACACCCACACCCACCACACCACACCCACAACACCCACACCCACACCCACCACACCCACACCCACACCCACCACACCCACACCCACCACACCCACACCCACCACACCCACACCCACCACACCCACACCCACCACACCCACACCCACCACACCCACACCCACCACACCCACACCCACCACACCCACACCCACCACACCCACACCCACCACAACCACCACACCCACCACACCCACGCCCACACCCACCACACCCACACCCACCACACCCACCACACCCACCACACCCACACCCACTACACCCACACCCACTACACCCACACCCACTACACCCACACCCACTACACCCACACCCACTACACCCACACCCACTACACCCACACCCACTACACCCACACCCACTACACCCACACCCACTACAACCCACACCCACTACACCCACACCCACTACACCCACACCCACTACACCCACACCCACTACACCCACACCCACTACACCCACACCCACTACACCCACACCCACTACACACCACACCCACTACACCCACACCCACTACACCCACACCCACTACACCCACACCCACTACACCCACACCCACTACACCCACACCCACTACACCCACACCCACTACACCCACACCCACCACACCCACCACACCCACACCCACCGCACCCACCCCCACCACACCCACATCCACCACAACCACACCCACCACACCCACACCCACCACACCCACCACACCCACACCCACCACACCCACACCCACCACACCCACACCCACCACACCCACACCCACCACACCCACACCCACCACACCCACACCCACACACCCCACCACACCCACACCCACCACACCCACACCCACCACACCCACACCCACCACACCCACACCCACCACACCCACACCCACCACACACACACCCACCACACCCACACCCACCACACCCACACCCACCACACCCACACCCACCACACCCACACACACCCACACCCACACCCACACCCACACCCACACCCACCACACTCACACCCACCACACCACACCACACCCACACACCCACACCCACCACACCCACACCCACTAAACCCACACCCCCACACCCACACCCACCATACCCACACCCACCACACCCACATCCACCACACCCACACCCACCACACCCACACCCGACACACCCACACCCACCACACCCACACCCACCACACCCACATCCACCACACCCACACCCACCACACCCACACCCACACCCACACCCCCACACCCACACCCACCATACCCACACCCACCACACCCACACCCACCACACCCACACCCACCACACCCACACCCGACACACCCACACCCACCACACCCACACCCACCACACCCACATCCACCACACCCACACCCACCACACCCACACCCACACCCACCACACACACACACACCACACCCACACACACCACACCCACACCCACCACACCCACACCCACCACACCCACACCCACCACACCCACCACACCCACACCCACCACACCCACACCCACCACACACACACCCACACACCCACACCCACCACACCCACACCCACCACACCCACACCCACCACACCCACACCCACCACACCCACATCCATGACACCCACAACCACCACACCCACACCCACCACACCCACACCCACCACACCCACACCCACCACACCCACACCCACCACACCCACACCCACCACACCCACACACACCCCACCCACACCCACCACACCCACACCCACCACACCCACACCCACCACACCCACACCCACCACACCCACACCCACCACACCCACACCCACCACACCCACACCCACCACACCCACCACACCCACACCCACCACACCCACACCCACCACACCCACACCCACCACACCCACACCCACCACACCCACACCCACCACACCCACACCCACCACACCCACACCCACCACACCCACACCCACCACACCCACACCCACCACACCCACACCCACCACACCCACACCCACCACACCCACACCCACCACACCCACACCCACCACACCCACCACACCCACACCCACCACACCCACACCCACCACACCCACACCCACCACACCCACACCCACCACACCCACACCCACCACACCCACACCCACCACACCCACACCCACCACACCCACACCCACCACACCCACCACACCCACCACACCCACTACACCCCCACCCACGACACCACCACACCCACACCCACCACACCCACACCCACCACACCCACACCCACTACACCCACACCTACCACACCCACACCCACCACACCCACACCCACCACACCCACACCCACCACACCCACACCCACCACACCCACACCAACCACACCCACCACACCCACCACACCCACCACACCCACCACACCCACCGCACCCACCACACCCACCAACCCACCACACCCACCACACCACCACACCCACCACACCCACCACACCCACACCCACCACACCCATACCCACCACACCCACACCCACCACACCCACACCCACCACACCCACACCCACCACACCCACACCCACCACACCCACACCCACCACACCCACACCCACCACACCCACACCCACCACACCCACACCCACCACACCCACCACACCCACACCCACCACACCCACACACCCACCACACCCACACCCACCACACCCACACCCACCACACCCCACACCCACCACACCCACACCCACCACACCCACACCCACCACACCCACACCCACCACACCCACACCCACCACACCCACACCCACCACACCCACACAAACCACACCACACCCACCACACCCACACCCACCACACCCACACCCACCACACCTACACCCACCACACCCACACCCACCACACCCACACCCACACCCACCACACCCACACCCACCCACACCCACCACACCCACACCCACCACACCACACCCACCACACCCACACCCACCACACCCACACCCACCACACCCACACCCACCACACCACACCCACACCCACCACACCCACACCCACACCCACCACAACCCACACCCACCACACCCACACCCACCACACCCACACCCACCACACCCACACCCACCACACCCACACCCACCACACCCACACCCACCACACCCACACCCACCACACCCACACCCACCACACCCACCACACCCACCACACCCACGCCCACACCCACCACACCCACACCCACCACACCCACCACACCCACCACACCCACACCCACTACACCCACACCCACTACACCCACACCCACTACACCCACACCCACTACACCCACACCCACTACACCCACACCCACTACACCCACACCCACTACACCCACACCCACTACACCCACACCACTACACCCACACCCACTACACCCACACCCACTACACCCACACCCACTACACCCACACCCACTACACCCACACCCACTACACCCACACCCACTACACCCACACCCACTACACCCACACCCACTACACCCACACCCACTACACCCACACCCACTACACCCACACCCACTACACCCACACCCACTACAACCACACCCACTACACCCACACCCACTACACCCACACCCACTACACCCACACCCACTACACCCACACCCACTACACCCACACCCACCACACCCACCACACCCACACCCACCGCACCCACCCCACCCACACCCACATCCACCACAACCACACCCACCACACCCACACCCACCACACCCACCACACCCACACCCACCACACCCACACCCACCACACCCACACCCACCACACCCACACCCACCACACCCACACCCACCACACCCACACCCACCACACCCACACCCACCACACCCACCACACCCACACCCACCACACCCACACCCACCACACACACACCCACCACACCCACACCCACCACACCCACACCCACCACACCCACACCCACCACACCCACACCCACCACACCCACACCCACCACACCCACACCCACCACACCCACACCCACCACACCCACACCCACCACACCCACACCCACCACACCCACACCCACCACACCCACACCCACCACACCCACCACACCCACACCCACCACACCCACACCCACCACACCCACACCCACCACACCCACACCCACCACACCCACACCCACCACACCCACACCCACCACACCCACACCCACCACACCCACACCCACCACACCCACACCCACCACACCCACACCCACCACACCCACACCCACCACACGCACACCCACCACACCCACACCCACCACACCACACCCACCACACCCACACCCACCACACCCACACCCACCACACCCACACCCACCACACCCACACCCACCACACCCACACCCACCACACCCACACCCACCACACCCACACCCACCCCACCCACACCCACCACACCCACACCCACCGCACCCACACCCACCACACCACACCCACACCACACACACACACCCACCACACCCACACACACCACACCCACACACACACCACACCCACCACACCCATCACACCCACCACACCCATCACACCACCACACCCACACCCACCACACCCACACCCACCACACCCACCACACCCACACCCACCACACCCACCACACCCACCACACCCACCACACCCACCACACCCACCACACCCACACCCACCACCACCCACACCCACCACACCCACACCCACCACACCCACACCCACCACACCCACACCTACCACACCCACACCCACCACACCCACACCCACACCCACCACACCCACACCCACACCCACCACACCCACACCCACCACACCCACACCCACCACACCCACACCCACCACACCCCACACCCACCACACCCACACCCACCACACCCACACCCACCACACCCACACCCACCACACCCACACCCACCACACCCACACCCACCACACCCACCACACCCACCACACCCACCACACCCACCACACCCACACCCACCACACCCACACCCACCACACCCACCACACCCACCACACCCACCACACCCACCACACCCACCACACCCACACCCACTACACCCACACCCACTACACCCACACCCACTACACCCACACCCACTACACCCACACCCACTACACCCACACCCACTACACCCACACCCACTACACCCACACCCACTACACCCACACCCACTACACCCACACCCACTACACCCACACCCACTACACCCACACCCACTACACCCACACCCACTACACCCACACCCACTACACCCACACCCACTACACCCCACACCCACTACACCCACACCCACTACACCTACACCCACTACACACCCACACCCACTACACCCACACCCACTACACCCACACCCACTACACCCACACCCACCACACCCACCACACCCACACCCACCGCACCCACCCCCACCACACCCACATCCACCACAACCACACCCACCACACCCCACACCCACCACACCCACCACACCCACACCCACCACACCCACACCCACCACACCCACACCCACCACACCCACACCCACCACACCCACACCCACCACACCCACCACACCCACACCCACCACACCCACACCCACCACACCCACACCCACCACACCCACACCCACCACACCCACACCCACCACACCCACACCCACCACACCCACACCCACCACACCCACACCCACCACACCCACACCCACCACACCCACACCCACCACACCCACACCCACCACACCCACACCCACCACACCCACACCCACCACACCCACACCCACCACACCCACACCCACCACACCCACACCCACCACACCCACACCCACCACACCCACACCCACCACACCCACACCCACCACACCCACACCCACCACACCCACACCCACCACACCCACACCCACCACACCCACACCCACCACACCCACACCCACCACACCCACACCCACCACACCCACACCCACCCCACCCACACCCACCACACCCACACCCATCACACCCACACCCACCACCACACCCACACCCACCGCACCAACACCCACCACACCCACACCCATCACACCCACACCCACCACACCCACACACACCACACCCACACACACCACACCCACCACACCCATCACACCCACCACACCCACACCCACCACACCCTCACCCACCACACCCACCACACCCACACCCACCACACCCACCACACCCACCACACCCACCACACCCACCCCACCCACCACACCCACCACACTCACCACACCACCACACCCACCCACCACACCCACACCCCCAACACCCACACCCACCACACCCACCACACCCACACCCACACCCACACCCACACCCACACCCACACCCACACCCACACCCACACCCACACCCACACCCACACCCACACCCACACCCACACCCACACCCACACCCACATCCACACCCACACCCACACCCACCCACACCCACACCCACACCCACACCCACACCCACACCCACACCCACACCCACACCCACAGCCACACCCACAACACCCACACCCACAACACTCACACCCACAACACCCACACCCACAACACCCACACCCACCACTCCCACCATACCCACACCCACCACACCCACACCCATCACACCCACACCCACACCCACCACACCCACACCCACCACACCCACCACACCCACCACACCCACACCTACCACACCCCCACCCACCACACCCACACCCACCACACCCACACCCACCACACCCACACCCACTACACCCACACCCACCACACCCACACCCACCACACCCACACCCACCACACCCACACCCACCACACCCACACCCACCACACCCACACCCACCACACCCACACCCACCACACCCACACCCACCAAACCCACACCCACCACACCCACACCCACCGCACCCACACCCACCACACCCACACCCACCACACCCACCACACCCACACCCACCACACCCACCACACCCACACCCACCACACCCACACCCACCACACCCACACCCACCACACCCACACCCACCACACCCACACGTACCACACCCACACGTACCACACCCACACGTACCACACCCACACCCACCCACCCACCCACACCCACCCCACCACACCCACCACACACACACCCACCACACACACACCCACTACACCCACACACACCACATCCACCACACCCACCACACCCACCACACCCACCACACCCACACCCACCACACCCACACCCACCACACCCACACCCACCACACCCACACCCACCACACCCACACCCACCACACTCACACCCACCACACCCACACCCACCACACCCACACCCACCACACCCACACCCACCACACCCACACCCACCACACCCACACCCACCACACCCACCACACCCACACCCACCACACCCACACCCACCACACCCACACCCACCACACCCACACCCACCACACCCACACCCACCACACCAGACCCAACACACCCACACAAACCGCACCCACACCCACCACACCCACACCCACCACACCCACACCCACCACACCACACCCACCACACCCACACCCACCACACCCCACACCCACCACACCCACACCCACCACACCCACACCCACCACACCCACACCCACCACACCCACACCCACCACACCCACACCCACCACACCCACACGTACCACACCCACACCCACCACACTCCCACCACACCCACACCCACCACACCCACACCCACCACACCCACACCCACCACACCCACACCCACCACACCCACACCCACCACACCCACACCCTCCACACCCACACCCACCGCACCCACACCCACCGCACCCACACCCACCACACCCACACCCACCACACCTACACCCACCACACCCACACCCACCACACCCACACCCACCACACCCACACCCACCACACCCACACCCACCACACCCACACCCACCACACCCACACCCACCACACCCACCACACCCACACCCACCACACCCACACCCACCACACCCACACCCACCACACCCATACCCACCACACCCACACCCACCACACCCAAACCCACCACACCCACACCCACCACACCCACACCCACCACACCCACACCCACCACACCCATACCCACCACACCCAAACCCACCACACCCACACCCACCACACCCACACCCACCACACCCACACCCACCACACCCACACCCACCACACCCACACCCACCACACCCACACCCACCACACCCACACCCACCACACCCACACCCACACCCACACACCCACACCCACCACACCCACACCCACCACACCCACACCCACCACACCCACACCCACCACACCCACACCCACCACACCCACACCCACCACACCCACACCCACCACACCCACACCCACCACACCCACACCCACCACACCCACACCCACCACACCCACACCCACACCCACCACACCCACCACACCCACACCCACCACACCCACACCCACCACACCCACACCCACCACACCCACACCCACCACACCCACACCCACACCCACCACACCCACACCCACCACACCCACACCCCCACCACACCCACACCCACCACACCCACACCCACCACACCCACACCCACCACACCCACCACACCCACACCCACCACACCCACCACACCCACACCACCACACCCACACCACACCCACCACACCCACACCCACCACACCCACACCCACCACACCCACCACACCCACCACACCCACCACACCCACCACACCCACCACACCCACCACACCCACCACACCCACCACACCCACCACACCCACCACACCCACACCCACCACACACCCACACCCACCACACCCACACCCACCACACCCACACCCACCACACCCACACCCACCACACCCACACCCACCACACCCACACCCACCACACCCACACCCACCACACCCACACCCACCACACCCACACCCACCACACCCACACCCACTACACCCACACCCACCACACCCACACCCACCACACCCACACCCACCACACCCACACCCACCACACCCACACCCACCACACCCACACCCACCACACCCACACCCACCACACCCACACCCACCACACCCACACCCACCACACCCACACGCACCACACCCACACGCACCACACCCACACGCACCACACCCACACGCACCACACCCACACCCACCACACCCACACCCACCACACCCACACCGACTACACCCAGACCCACTACACCCACACCCACCGCACCCACACCCACCGCACCCACACCCACCACAACCACACCCACCACAACCACACCCACCACACCACCCACACCCACCACACCCACACCCACCACACCCACCACACCCACCACACCCACACCCATACCCACACCCACACCCACACCCACACCCACACCCACACCCACACCCACACCCACACCCACACCCACACCCACACCCACACCCACACCCACACCCACACCCACACCCACACCCACACCCACACCCACACCCACACCCACACCCACACCCACACCCACACCCACACCCACACCCACACCCACACCCACACCCACACCCACACCCACACCCACACCCACACCCACACCCACACCCACACCCACACCCCCACACCCACACCCACACCCACACCCACACCCACACCCACACCCACACCCACACACCCACCACACCCACACCCACTACACCCACACCCACTACACCCACACCCACTACACCCACACCCACTACACCCACACCCACTACACCCACACCCACTACACCCACACCCACTACACCCACACCCACTACACCCACACCCACTACACCCACACCCACTACACCCACACCCACCGCACCCACCCCCCACACACCCACACCCACCACAAACACAGCCACCACACCCACACCCACCACACCCACCACACCCACCACACCCACCACACCCACCACACCCACCACACCCACCACACCCACCACACCCACCACACCCACCACACCCACCACACCCACCACACCCACCACACCCACCACACCCACCACACCCACCACACCCACCACACCCACACTCACGCACCACTGGCTGGCTATATAAATTGCAGGCTATATAAATTGCAGGCTATATAAATTGAAGGCCATATACATAACATCCATCTAGTTTCAATAACAGCCCAAGATACTATCTCTTTTTAAAACTAATACAAAGGTGAAACATTCCCTTTAACTGGGTAGGTTGAAGCTTTCCAAAAAAAAAAATGTGGGCCAAATGCTATGTTAGCGTGGTCAGTGGTCACAGCTGGAAAATTAGCTATTTTAATATTTAAATAATGCAAAATATAGCCAAATTTGGAATGGCAAAATACAAATTTGATGAACCAAATGTAAAGTTGGTGAGTTCATGGCCCAAAGAATATAGGAAACTCTGTCCCTGAAATCACCGAAGCTACATCAAACATCTCGCATTTAAGCGCACATGTCGCATGTATAAACCTGTCACACAAAGACTTACACAGGGTAAATGGGCAATTAAGGAACCGAAAAGAGCACGTGATTATACTATTACTTTCCCAGGTTTCTTCTCATATGCGCGAACTGCGCGAAGACCACTCCACTGGCTTGCCTGGCTAGCACTATCAACTGGAATTGTTGCAGCAGTTGGCCGACAGGGACCGCTAGTGAGCCAGGGTGTCATGACGTCCAAAGCAAATAGTACTGCTAAATATTTATTTATCTATTTATTTATAAATAAATAAATATCCATTTAGCCTTAAATATTTACTGGTACCATTTGCCTGCGACGTCATCACATCCTGGCTCACTAGCGGTCCCTGGCGGCCAACTGCTGCAACAACTCCAGTTGATAGTGCCCAAGAAACTGAGGAACATGCAGCCATCCATCTAGCCAGCCATCTA